>SNQJ01S0013548.1:236735-248389 GCA_010110895.2 Picea sitchensis
TGAGGGTAAACACAACAATTTTTAGTGTAGGACAAATGAAGAGACTCATAAACACTAAGAAGAGATATGTACTCATGGTCGTAAGGGAAAAGGATGTCGGAATATCCGACGCTTTCCAAGGATGTGATCCTTCTCATAAGAAATAATTAATTGATATTATTTCTAAGTATGATGATATTTTCCAAGAACCAGATGGATTACCTCCTAAGAGGGAAATCCAACATGAAATACATCTTCAGCGAGATTCTCATATTCCTAATGTGGGCATGTACAGGATGTCAATTGTAGAGATGACATAGATCAAAAAGTAGTTACAAGGCTTATTCGATCAAGGGGTCATCAGGCCCAGCTCATCTTCTTGTGGTTCTCCGATTGTGATGGTTTCAAAGAAGGATGGAACATGGAAAATGTGTGTCAATTACTAAGCCTTAAATAAAATCACGATGAAAAATTGATACCCCCTTCCTCGTATATATTATTTACTTGATAAATTAAAGAATGTTTTTTGTTTTACTAAGTTGTATTTGCGCAGTGGATACCATCAAATCAGGGTTGCAGAATAGGATGCATGGAAAACTTCCTTTAAAACCAAACAAGGATTGTTTGAGTGGTTAGTTATGTCATTTGGGATTTGTAATGCTCTGACAATATTCATGCATGTGATGAATGATGTATACAGGCCATTTCTAGATGATTTTGTGATTGTATATTTAGACGACATTATTGTATTTAGTGGGAATTGGGATGAACATGTAAGGCATGTGAAGCAAGTATTGGATACTTTGCAAAGGGAAAATTTGTATGTTAAATTGTCCAAATGCGAATTTGGTAAGACTTCACTTGCATACTTAGGTCATATTGTAGGAGGAGGACAATTGAAAATCGATCCTTCCAAGATTGATGTGATTGTAAATTGGCCTGAGCCAAAAAGTGTAACCAAAGTACAAATATTCTTAGGTGCAATCCAGTCTTGGAGGAGATTCATTTCAAATTTCTCTTTTATTGCAGCTCCTTTGCATGCCTTAACTAGTGTGAAGAACACTTTTCCGTGGGGAGGAAAGAAACAAAAATATTTCGACACTTTGAAGGAAAAGATCAGTACTGCACCAGTATTAGCACTGTTGAATCTTCAACAGCCTTTTGAGATCGATAAAAATGCCAACGGGTATGCCATTGGTGCAATATTGATGCAATATCATAAGCCTATCTGTTACCACTCTGAAAATGTTAACCAAGCTATTGTTAACTATCATATGTATGATAAAGAGTTGTATACATTAGTTCAAAGCGTAAAGAAATGGAAGCACTACTTGTTAGGGAAGGAAACAATCATACATACATATCATCAACCCTTACAATAAATCCAAGCACAAACCAAGCTACAACAATCTCGACATTACAGATGGATGGGTTTTCTTCAACAATTTCATTTGGTAATCAAATACAAAAAGGGTACAAGTAACAAGGTAGTTGATATGATTTCTAGACCTCCTATTTTATCTCATGATATCTATGTGGAACAATATGTCGTTGATGAAGATTTTAAAGAAGTATTTGAGAAGCTAACCCATGGTGCATAGGTAGAGAACTATTGTCTATAGGGAAAACTACTCTACCATCTTGTAAAGCTATGTATTCCTACAAGTGAACGAACCTGTGTAATACGAGAAGCTCACACTTCTCTTGTGTCTAGGCATTTTGGGGTAGGAAAAACTATGGCTCATTTGCAGAGGTTTTGTTATTGGCCTCAAATGAAAGAAATTGTAACTAAATATGTAAAGGGGTATGTGATGTGTTCTACTAGTAATCACACTAATAGAAAATTGGGGCTATACTCACCACTTCCTATTCCATCCCATCCATGGGAAAGTATATCCATGGATTTTGTAGGGGGTTTACCAATGTCAAAAAGGGGTCAGGAATATTTGTATGTTGTAGTGGATAGGTTAAGAAAGATGTGTATCTTAATTCCATGTAAAAATTAGATCACTATTGAGCAGACTACTAATCTCTTCTTTTAGTATGTTTGGGTTCACTTTGGGTTACCCACATCCATTATCTCGAATCGAGTTACTCGATTCCTTGGGGATTTTTGGACAAGCTTGTGGAGAATGATGGACACCAAGTTGAAGACGAGCACTGATTTCCATCCACAGACCGATGGACAGACATAGGTTGTTAACCAAACAATGGTACTTTTTCTTAGAGGCTACTACAACAAGCATCCCAAGTTATGGGATGAACAAATACCCTATGTACAACATGCTTACAATCGAGCCTTACATTCCTCCACTCGGTGTTCACCTTTTGAGACATGTTTTGGGTATTTTCCTAAGGTCCCTTTGGAATTGATGTATGGGATATATGTAGATTCAAATGAATAAATCAATGAAGATATAGCTCATAAGTTCATTCAGAGGATCCTCCAAAATACAATCTGCCAAAATAGTGGCAAGATCCTCTAAATCTAGTCGGTCCTCCAGACTAGAAATGATCCACCAAGATTAAAGCTATGCCATATCTGGCTCAACCACTACCTCTCCATCATATATAAAATTTTCCACCAACTTGGGGTTTTTTGTAACAAAGTGCCAAAAGGAGATGCCCGTGGGTTTGACCCTGGGACCTCCCCCAACTACTATGCTTTTAATATAACTCTACCAACCAACTAGCCTAACGGCTATGTTGGTACATCTACCCTCCATTATTACTTAAGAAGCCAAGTCTTCTAGAGTTCGGGGGGAGACTAGGGTGCGTCCGTACGGACAGGGAACGATTTTTGAGAAATTTTCCCATGAATTAATTGCAGGTGTAGGCATAGAAACCGAGACAATTTTTCTCAAGGAAAGAACTCATTAAATGAGTCTCTATTATTATAATAATAGATCTAACTGCCCAACTAACTAAGTAGTGGAAAATAAAACACAATACAATAATGGAGAGGTGGGAATCTCTTTGACCCATATGGGGAACCTGTTAGCCAAATTAATTAATGAGGAGGTGGGCATCTCCTTGATCCACATGGGAAATCTATTATCTTTATAGCTTTATGACTTTTGCATCCTAATTTAGACCATATACCCCCTAAAATTCGGATCAAAGGTAGAGGAAAAATTGCCTCACCTCATTCAGTAAATAATTTTGAGACCAAAAATCTCCCTAATTAGGGAGGTATGATCTAGATTAGATCATTATATTATTTGTGATATGTCTCGATGCTTTTAGAGTGGAAAAAATTGGAGGAATCATCTTTCAAGGTCACTTTAGAGGTAGGTCCCAGTTTGGAAAATTGGGGTTCAGAACCTTCTGGATCCATTTTAAGGCATTAACAATTGTTTGTTGGGTTCTTGTGTCTGAAACTTGTCCCCACTCCCTAGATGGTTTTCTACACTCTGATACATTTCCAATGGTGCATACCATGCACCAATCAGAGCTCATATGAGAAATGTATGTCTCCCGCAAGTTGACCTGTCAGGGTTGACCACCATGGTATGAGAGAATGTCATGTCATACCTCGTTACTCATGCATATGGGTCTAGCCACATGCGGAATTTTAACAAGATTATATAAGGTCCAAATCCTTATCACAATTGAAGGTTGGGGAAGTCAAAACCCTAACCCTAGATGGTTATCGGGCTATGTTAAATATCAAGCCGCTAGGAGGAGAAGGGGTTCTATTCTATGTTATTGTATTTTGTTCCATGGTATAGTAGAACAACTAGGAGTGGGAAACTTAGAGAGAATAAAAGAGGGAGTTAATGTTTTGTAGTAACCTAATAGGCCACATGTCTTAGGTAACTCTATAGAGAGTGACTTCTCTTTTGTACTTACATTATTTCCATACCAAATAAAAGAGAGTAGAGTAGCCTCACCTTCTAGCTGGGTTTTCTCCTGTAAGGGTTTCCTAGAGAAAATATTTGTTTTATTTTGTGGATGGTGTATAATTTTATTTTAGTTTTCTATATTTTCTTCATTTTATCTATTTCATGCATAAGTAGAAAAATCAGTAACTAAATATTATGGAATCTAAAGGAATCGAACCTTCATAGTGTAGATTTCAATTTTATTTATCATATATGGTGTGACAAAATGTCCATTGGAATGTCCACGGTAATTTATAGATTGTATTTGTATCACAGTAGGTTTTCTTGAGGTATTTGTGGAAAGTTGTAGGGATATAGGAATCATCTTAAAGAAAATTTGCAGAATCCCTAGCCATGGAAGACAATTGTTTTCATAACAACCCTTGAGATCCAAAAAAATAGAGATTTGAGAGGCTGGAAGCACAATTTGTTGACATCAATCATAATATGAACCTCCTCATGGCATCTCTAATTAGAAATATTGGACCATTCAGATATGATGGAGGCTCTAACTTACAGATCAAATCGAAGGGGAAATCGAGAGATCATGAAGATCCAGAAAATGAGTCACAGAAAGAACCCAACAAAGAGAAGTTGATTTCAAGTGCCATTAACCCTTCACAATCCCTATTTAAGATGGAAGCGAAAGTGTAAATAAATCCATACCAAGGCGAGATCGATGCATTAAAAATGAATCATTGTTTGCAACAACTAGAAGTTTATTTTATCATTCACCATATAGATGAAGAGAAAAATATTTCATTTGATAGATTGAAGTTAGAGGATTATGCTTTAACCTACTAGGAAATCCATATGGAAACACTTAGGTTGGAGGATGATATACTAGTAAGTAACTGGGAGGACTCAAAAACCCTCATCAACTCCCAATTTTACCCTATCGGGTATGTAGAGGACCAATGGATCCGATGGCACTACTTCAAGTAGAGGTAGGGACAGAGTGTACAGGAGTACGCCATTGAGTTCAGAAAGATGGACATTGTGTTGGGTATCTCTCCCAAAAAACCAGATGTACTCCTCAAGTATATAGGGGTTTACACAGTCATCTATGAAATCAGGTGAAGTTATTCAAGCCAAGGATAGTGGATGAGGCATTTATAGAGGCACAATACTTGGAAAACATAGGCCAAAAGAAAGGGAAGCCAAGCGGTTCCAAGTAGAAAGATCACCAGGAATCTTCCAAGGAGGGGAAGAATAAGTGGAAAGGGGGGGAAGATAAGAAGACAACAACCACTACACATTAGTGAAAATATCCTAACAACCATTGCAACATTGATGGCCACACTAAGGAAAAGTTTTGGAAACTACATCCATAGTTGAATCCAAAGAACCGCAAGAAGGAAAAAAAGAAAAAGAACCTTCTAGTCATAGATTCAAACATCAGTTTGAAAGTGATACGATGTGGATGAAAATATTGTATGTGCATATGTTCATAGGGAGGTGAATCTGGGTAGACTTCATCACCAGGAAGAGAAGGATATGACTAAGCTCTTCCACATCAAGATTCAGGTCAAGAAGACCAAGACAGATGTTATGTTTGACTTTGGTTCACTTGTTAACTCTCGTAGCATTAGATCTAGTCAAAAAGATTGGATTATATGTTCACTATCATCATATCCCCTACCCATTGGGTGGGTAAACAAGGATGTAGAGATCAAGGTAAAAAATCAGTGTAAGATTAAATTTATCATAAGTGTTTATTTTATAGATGAAGTAGAATTGGACACAGTACTATTGGATGTATGTTGAGTAGTGTTTGGAAGCCTCTACATGTATATGAGGGGTGTCACCTTCATGCAGAGAGCCAACCAATACCACCCCATCAAGGATGGGAAATCCTTCGTCATCAATGTGCACAAAGGAAAATAAAAATAATTCACTCGTAAGTGCCAATCAAGTTAATAAATTGATTAGTTCTAACAAGAAATATGTTTTATTTTTTCTAAGAGAAAATGGGTCTGTCAAAGATTTTTTAAAAGTAAAGGCATCCCTAGAAGGGTGTACTAAGGAGTAGAAAAATTATTTGGAGGATTTACTAAAGGCATACATGGGAGTGTTCCAAGATACTAAATGGATACCACCTAAGAGGGAAGTCGAGCTTGAAATCCAATTATTTCCAGACTCCGCTTGTCGAATATTGGGTTGTATAGACAGTCCATCCTGGAAGAAAATGAAATAAAGAAGTAGTTGCAGTAATTGTTGGAGTAGGGTTTGATTCGACCAAGTACCTCACCTTGTGGGCCACCAATCACAATTGTTCCTGAGAAGTATGGGACTTGGATAATTTGTATCTATTACAGGGCACTGAACAAGATTAAACTGAAAAATCGATACCCTCTACCCACGATCGATGATCTATTGGACCAGCTGCAACATGACAAGTACTTCACTAAGTTGGATTTGAAATCGAGATATCACAAAGAACGATTCAAAGAAGAAGATACCTGGAAGACTTCCTTCAAGACAAGAAAATTTTTGTATGAGTGGTTGGTTATGTCGTTTGGTTTGTGCAACACACTAGTTACATATACGAGACTAATGAATTATTTTTTGTTCCCTTATCTATATTCACTTGTTATTTTCTATTTGGATGATATAATGGTTTATATTGCTACCATAGAGGAGAATATATCACATCTTATGTAGGTGTTAGAGACCATGAAGAAGCAACATATGTTGGCCAATATCAAGAAATTTGATTTTTCTCAGTATTCTTTGGTGTATCTGGGGTATGTGATTGGTGGAGGAGAGATCAAGATAGATCCTGCCAAGATGGAGCCCATCATGAAATGGCCAGTTCCTACAACTATGAATGAAGTTAAGATATGTGTTGGGGAAACACATTACTTGTGGAAGTTTATAGCTTCATTTTCAACGGTATCTACACCAATCCACGCCATAATAGGGAGTGGTAAGAGTTTCTAGTGGGGGGAGAATCAACAGAAGGATTTCGATGAGCTGAAAATAAATATCAATCAAGCAACAGTGATCATACTACCAAAATTGCAGAATCCCTTCTAAGTGGATATAGATGCAAGTGGGTATTCCATGGGAACAGTCCTGATGCAGGGAGGAAGGCTTGTCTACTATCATTCTAAAGTATTTCATGGGGCGGTCCTCAACTACCCTACCTATGACAAGGAACTTTATTCCTTATTACAAGCTATCAAAAAGTGGAAGCACTATCTGATGTGAAAGTAGACCATCATCCACACAAATCACTAGACACTCCATTATTTAAGGGCCTAAAGTAAGTTATAGAAAACTAGGCAATACATATGGATGGGATTCATAGAACATATTCATTTGGTCATAAGGTATAATAAGGGTATCATAAATACATTGGCAGACATGTTCTCACGTCCACCCACATCCAATATTACAAATTTGGGAACTCTTATGCACATGGATCCTTTTACCCATGATGCATACAAAGAGACATACAGAGAAGATGAGTACTTCAAGGAGATGTTTCTACAGCTACAAGGCTTAATTTAGATAGAAGAAGGTGACAACAACGTTGAATATAATTTTTAGAATGGTTTAGTCTACAATATCGACAAGCTCTGTGTCCCTCAAGGTGAATGATTGCAACTTATCAGAGAGTCTCACACCTCAAAGGTTGTAGGATATATTGGTGTTGGGAAGATAATTTCCAACTTACATAAGTATGTTTACTAGAACAGAATGAAATAATATGTAGCATGATATATTAGAGGATGTATACTTTGTTGTATCAGAAAGCCGAGTAACAGGAAGAAATGTCTCTACCATCCCTTACCAATACCCAATAGACCTTGGGAAAACATTTCTATGGATTTTGCGGGTGTTTCAGTAACCACGTGGAAGGGGCATGACCATTTATTCTTAGTAGTTGACAGTTTCATCAAAATGTGCATTCTCATGCCTTGTAAAAATACCATCAAGGGATGGGAAGCAACAAGGTTGTTTTTTTAATAGGTTTGGGTGCACTTTGGGATACCAAGAAGCATCAACTCAGATCTGGACACTAGATTTCTCAATGCCTTTTATACTATATTGTGGGAGAAGATGGACACTAATATTGAGAGGTATATAGAATTCCATCCACAAATAGATGGCAAAACGAAAGTAGTCAATAGGACTTGGTTGTATCTTTTCAGGGGTTACAATCAAAACCATTTGAAGACATAGGATGAAAATTTGATCTATATAAAGCACTCTTATAACATATCACTCCATTATTATACTGGTAAGACAGTTTTTGAAAACTTGATTTGGATTTTTTCCACCTTGTTGGCCCTTGACCAAGTTTTGAGGGATATAGTCAAGTTTGACCTATTTTCAGACTTCAACAGCCTGTCGAAGGAGGAGTGCAAGACGAAGTAGAGATCACGGATATCGGCCCCTTTTTTGGGTCCTTTTTGGGTTTTGGGATTATGTAACGGGCATGGGATGTCAGCCCATGGGTTTACCCATGTTTAGGCCTATTCTGTAATGTATAAATAGATGTCTAGGTTATGTAAGAAAAGGGGGAGAAAAAAGGGATCTGTGTGATGTAAGGCTGATAAGCTAAGTTCTAAGTGAAAGTATGGTTTGTAGATGCTCTGGGCATACTGGGAGAGACTTGCAAAGCTAGGTGCAAGGTATTGCAACAAGTTGTGAAGTGATTTGTGCTATACTGCAAGGAAGGAGGATCTAGCGAGGTGCGTGGATCTCCTGTCCTAGGTGAAGTATGGTTTTGAGGATTTGTTCTTGTAATAGATTGATTGAAGACAATAAAGAAGAAGAGTTGGTGGACGTATCCCCAGGGTGGGGGTGAACCATGTAAATACTATGTTGTTCCACTTTGTGCTTGACTTGATGTGTTTATAACTTCTCTTGCTAAGTGCTTTGATAGAGATAGATAAATCTGCTTATGCTTTGTGCTAATGATAAGTAAGAATGTTAGATATGACCTATATAAAGGTTCTTAGTGCTTGATATGCTAGGTATAACCTTCCTGTTTATGATAAAGTGCTTAAATACATCAGATCTAAGTGAATGATGTGATGCTTTGTTCTATCTGCACAGTAGTTATTGGTTTAATATTGATGAACAATTGATGCTAAAGTGCTCTGTGAAGTATTATAATCATGGATCTGTGTCCCAGATAAGGTTGCAGACACTTGAGTCCTGCAACCACCCCTGCCTCTATCTCGGGTGAGACTTCATCTACTTCACAGGTGTTGTCGAAAGGGCTGGTAGTTAGGTTTTTGTTGGTGCATTGTTGTAGCATCGAACCCTGGGTCTGCCCCTGTGCCAACAAATGGTTTCATTGTCGGGACCTGAAACTGTGATTGTTGGGAACTGAAGTAAAGAAAAGAGAAGTTATGTGCGTAGATATACTGCTAAAGTGTGCAGTATTGGACCTGAAACTGTGATTGTTGGGAACTAAGAAAGAAGAAGCTTTGTGCAAAGATTCGACCTTAGATTGTGAAAGCTCTGTGCGTAGATCTGTTGTCTCAATACGCAGCATCCTACTTGACCTAAGGAGATTTTTACCAAGAAAAGAGGTCAGATCTGAAGAAAAGAGGTAAGATATGTAAGCTCTGTGCTCTGATACAAGTAAGAATAGTGAAAAGTTATATATTTTAAGGCTTTGTGCTTTGTAGAAGTAAGATTAGTGGAATTTTTTGTTTCAAAAGTATGAATCTAGGTATGTTTGATAGATTTTATCCTATCTTGAAAACTAGGGTATTAATAGATGAAAGAATATTTGATATGAATAGTGAAAAATATGTTATATCTATGCATAGAAAGAATGTTTGGACTAATAAGTATATGCAGAATCATAGAAATAATTTTTTTCAGGTTAGCTACCATGATCCTAGTATGCAGTACAGGAAAGTCTGGTGACCATTTAAGAGAAAGAGAGGATTAACTCTTTCTTACAATTGCAGAAAAACAAGACATTTTGCTAAGGAATTCCCTAGGAAAAGACCTAGTTGTATTTGTTGTAAAGCTATGGACCATGAAGTGTTGGATTGCCCTAGAATGATTGCTAAGATGGAAGGAATTAATATGAATAAAGAAAAACCTAAGATAGATCCAGAAATAGCAGAACACCAGAAAGAATCAGAGAAAGTATTTCTACAAATAAACAAAACCTTGAATGACCACCAACATGTCAAATTATCGGAGATCTTCAAAGAAAAAGAATGCCTTGAAGCAAGAATAGGAGAATTTGACGTTGACTGTTTTCTAGATAAGGAAACACAGGTGAATACTATGATAGAAATAACTTGGGAACTTTTAGGAAATCTTGTTATGATTTCTTCATTAGGAGGAATAGAATTATTAAGAGGAAAGATGATAAACCTATGTGGAAGGATCGCTTAGATACCTATGAATGCCAATGGAACTTCAACAGAAGAATATTTTGAGATTATTAAATTTATCAAGGACATCGCCCCATTTACCATGTTATTAGGAAAACCTTGGATTGACAGAGATTGAGCCAGAAGAAAGAAAGAAGAATAAGTTTTGGAGCAGAAGAAGAAAGAATTAAAAGATTTCATGACTAGAAGGATCGCACACTTGATCAAAGAACAGCAGAATAGATCGAAGATATTTAACACTAGAGACCTGGATGTCAAAGTTGCAAGAACACTAGAGGATCCACAGAAGATTGAAGTACCTATCCCAGAGAAAGAAGAAGTATTATCTAGGAATCCTAGGGAAGAATCTCAACAGCGCGAAGTGACTTGGTCAAAAGAAGACAAAAATCAGAATGGAAAAAGGAATACCGAGACAAATCTCACTGGAAAGAAGGATAGAAATTTAAGTAAGAAGAGAGCCAAGATCGATAATTTGCAGAAGGCTCCAGAGGGAACCTCGCAGAAGGAAAAATTGAAAAATTGGAGCTTCTCCAGGATATCAGAACAGCGACACATGGCACTTCGCGATGGCGAAGCAATATAGCCGTTGGGGACATTATAACCATTAGATCAATCCTCTGAATGGATAGAAAGCCATTTATGTCTAGCCATCTCTCCATCCAACCGTTGGGACCATGCCATAACAAAAAGAACTGAGTTAATGAAGGCCTCATACAAGTGACCTGTTGTCAAGTTACCTATTTATCCCACCGCGCCATGCACCGAGAACACTTTTGCCAATTGAGAACTTGAGCCCGTAGACTAATTTGATTTTATACAGTGATCATCGTGATTCTTCTCTCTATATTGTTACTGTGTCTAAGCTACCCCTTGAACCTAAGATTGTTAACCCCGAGCGTGTATGTCGGACGAGTTAAGCATTGCAAAAAAGGTTGTTGAGGAATTTTTGATCGACCCTGTTAGCGCTTGGTAAATTTCCTAGAGGTTGAAAAAAGAAGAAATCTACAAAGGTAACCTTAACCAACCACTTTAAAGCTGGGATCTAGCCCTTCCAACTTCAGAGAGGGATCTCTCTATATAATTTAGCTTTGTTTTGAATTAAGATATTAGGCTAGCTATAGAAAATGTTGGTTTTGTTGTAAGGGTATTTTTGAAGTTGGTTGAGACAAACTACACATCCATTGGGCTACGGGGTCTGTATTTAATAAATCTGAGATACAACCAGAAATGCTGAAGAAATCTTTCACAAGGCGAGATAACATGCTCACTGTATCTTTAATAATTTAAGTGATGGGCAGAAGAAAAGATAAGGAAAATAACTCCAATTAACAAGCACTTAAGAATCTCTTAACTGAAGATATTTAGAAGATGAACATTAAAATCTATAGAATCGGAAACAGGGTATCAGAGATAA
>SNQJ01S0013549.1:0-49738 GCA_010110895.2 Picea sitchensis
GAGACATTCATAAATACAATGTGAAGTGACCTTTTGTTTCATCTTCCAAGATGTCTGAATGACTCTTTCTATTCACCTATGACTCTTCATGTTTCTCCTAAATAATATTTGCAATAATATTTACAAAGTACCTTGATCCATAAAGATTAGGTATCTAACATTCCCCCCTTAATCTGAATGGGTGTTTGTGAGTCCAAGAATCATTCTAAACTTTTGAAAATTTTCTCTTCCAACCATTTTGGTGAAGATGTCTTCAATTTTCTCATTTGTGGAATAGTGTCTCAAGTGAATAATATTGACCTCTACATGATATCGAATCAGATGCTACCTTTTTTTGATGTGCTTGGTTTGATAATGGAATATGGGATTCTTGGCCAACTTGATTGCATAAATGTCATCAACTAGAAGAGGAGTAGAATTCATCCATTTATCCTAGAAATATTCAAGTATTTTCCCAAGCCACACAATCTCCTTTGTTTCTTCTGCAGCTACCATATATCCTACCTTTGTTGTGGAATATGCTAGAACTAATTGTTTGCATGATTCCAAGAGACATATGTTGATCCAAGACTCATGAGATATCCTGAATTGAACACTCCATTTTCTTTATCCTCATCAATATCTAAATCATAATATCCAATCAAGTTGAAGTCATTTATAATATCCAATTAGAATTCTCTTCAAGTATTTTAGAACTCTTTTTGCAGCAGACCAATGTCCTTCACAAGGTTTTTGCATGAACCTGGAAACAATCCCAATATGAAATGAAATATATGGTCTTGTGGTGGTAAGGTAGATAATACTTCCCACAAACTATCTATACTTGGTTGCATCCTCAAATTCATTCCCTTCTTTTGATGCGAGCTCCAAATTCTATTACATTGGAGTAGAGAGAGGGTTAAACTTAGCCATGCCAAACTTGTTCAACAATTCTCCAATGTACTTCTTTTGGGAGATGAATATGTACTTTGTATTTTGAGTCACTTCAATACCCAAGTAGTATTGAATATGTCCTAAATCTTCACCTCAAATCATTAGGCTTCAATTATTTCTTTATGGATGCAATATACCTTTCATTTTATCCTGTTATCAACAGATCATCTACATACACTACAATATATATAACAATTTTTCCAAGTTTATTGACAAATAGAGTTGCATCATAAATAGTAAAGTTCTTGAAATTCAATTTCAGAAGATACTCAATTATCTTTTCTCACCAGGATCGCGGTGCTTGTTTCATACCATATAAGGATTTGATGAGTTTGCATACTTTTTGTTCTTGTCCCTTCAGAACAAAATTTTTTGGATAAGACATGAAGACATTCTCTTTGAGGTATCCATTCAAGAAAGAAATATTCACATCCATTTGAATAACTTTACATCCATTATGTGCTACCAAGGAAAATAGAGTACGAATGGTAGCCCATTTTTCTATGGGGGAAAAAGTCTCATAATCAATGCCTTATTTTTGTGCAAATCCTTTTTCCAAGAGCCTTTCTTTGTGATTTTAAAGTGAGCCATCTCATTTTTACTTGTTCTTGAATACTCACTTGCAGCCAATTGGTTTGGTTCCCAATGGAGGTTCCACCAACTTCCATGTACCATTCTTGATGAGAGCATCATACTCCTTCTACATGGCTTATTTCCATTCATCATGAGAAGCAAACTCTTCAAAGGAAGTTGGTTTAAATATAGTATATAAATTCAATTCAAAATTATATGAAACATCCATATCATCTACATCACTTGAATCTGAATTATCTACATCACCTCCATCTTGTCTTGTAGAACTTTTGGTTCATGCATTTCCAACCTCATCAGGATGAACACTTTCAAGTGTCTTTATGAGCCACTTTGGTGGAACTTTCTAAGATGGTATAGGTTGCTCCAGTTATTGAGATGGTTCTACATTTCCATTAAGGTTCAACCTTTCAATCCTCTCAATCACATCATCCAAATGAACTTCATGTTCTGGTGAAGTGGTTGGAAATTCTTCATGAGGGGGAGATGGTGCTTAAAAAGGAGATTCTAGAGATTGATACAAGATAGGACCCCCCCTTCAAGATGTGGAATTTCATCATCAAAATTGTGATATGTCTTTACAGGGGTGAATCTATCTAGATGATCAATCTTCCACTTAACATTTTTATCATTCTTGGTGGACTCAAGAAAAAACGCATCTATGGAATGAATGAAGTTTTTGTTTACATCATTGTAAAGATGATATGCCTTGGTGGTATTTGATTACCCCAAAATATGCACTTCCAACTCTTTGCATAAATATTGTTTATTTTCTCCTTTGGAATTAAGGCATATTAGGTGGAACAAAAGAACTTAAGATGCCTCACTAAAGGAATGTGGCCATACCACATTTCATAAGGAGTCTTGTTCCCAAGTTAATGAGATGGACTTTTTTTTTTCACATGTACTACATATAGAACTTCAACAACCCAAAACATCAATTTTACATTTTTGAAAAATATCATGGAACAAACCATATTTAAGAAAGCCCCGTTCATTCTTTCAACTACACCATTATGTTGAGGATTGTATGGAATAGTGGTTTGATGTTGAATACCATGTTGGAGAAGATAGTTTTAAAATTCATTAGATGTATATTCTCTTCCATTATCAGTACAAAGAGTGTCAATATGTGATTTTTCTTCATTTTGGATCCATATGTGAATTTTTTTTAAAGTTTCAAAATCCTATGATTTATCTTTCAACAAGTACACCCAACACATCATGTTGTAATCATCAATAAAAGACATGATATATTTATTTCCATTAGCAAATGGAACATGGGCCACATAAATCATAATGTACCAATCCAAGCTTTCTACATGATTTGGAAGTGGAATCATGGAAAGATTCTTTTCTATGGTTTCCAAGGATACAAGCATCACATTGCTTCAATTTCCTAGGAATAGTAGGAAAACCAAAAACACCATTTTTTTTCAACAAATGAAGGTTGTCATAATTAATGTGTCTAAATATAGCATGTCATAGGAGACTATATGGAAATGCACCTTCATTGTTATGAGAGAGGTATGCAGAATTATGTGCATGAACATGTGTCACTTTCAACTTCATCAATATTCCATCCTCTTCCACTACTATCATAATGACCATGTTGTTAGAATCCTTCCTTATTTCAACTTTTTCACCAAAGATATAAATAGAGTGGCCTTGTTGTCAAATTGACACAAGAGATAGAAAGTTCCTTCACAACTCAAGAAGATAGATCACATCATGTAGAAGAAAATCTGGGAATATATGCAATTTAAGTTGGATAGTGCCAATTCTTGAAGGTTTGAGACTTGATTTATCTGCAAAATAAACTATACCATCTATATTTTCTTTGAAATATTCAAAAAAGTCTCTCCAGAAGGTCATGTGGCATGTTGCACCTATTTCAGGAAGCCATGCATCTCTCCAAGAAGCAATTAAAGTGTTAAATAAATCTTTATTTACTCCAATATTGCAATGGGCAACAATATAATGAGAAGATTCATGTGCTTTACCTTTCACTAAGTCTAATGCTTTAACTTTGTCTTATTTATAATCATGCTTGTCTTAGATCTTTTCCCATGGGATTATGCATGTATTTTCTTCATGTGACCCATTATTTCCACAACGGACATACTGAAGATCATATCTCTCACCTCGATTGTGCCTACCCCCCTTCTTCTGAAATTATTTCTTCCACATCCTATTTTACTGCCTTTTCCTCTAGAAGAATCATGTATTAATTATTCCCTTTCCGAGAAAGACATACGATCTCTCCAGTTGGTTGAGTAATCTTATTTTAAAGGATTTATCATGTTCTGCAACTATCTCCACCAAATGGTTAAATTTGATGGAATTCATTTGGCCACTAACTTGCAAGGATTCAAGGTAGTGAGAATATGTAGGGTAGAGGGCCTTAATCAAGGTTGTGAGAGGAATGTCTATCTTCACTCTAGTGGAATCAATGTTGTGCGTGATGGAATTGATCTCAGAAGCTAAATCCACGGGATCATCATCCTTCAGCTCTAGGTTGAAGAGCTTCACCAACAATTGTATGAGTTCAACTTCTTAGTGTGAATCATACAACTCCAATTTATTTAAAACACCATAAGAGTATTTAATAGAAATAACATGGCATCTCACTTGTTCACTTACTTTTGTAGAAATCAAGGCATATGATTTCTTTTCTTTTTTCTTACATATATAAATCTCTTTATCTGTTATAGGTTTGATAGGTCCACTGTCATCCTATCCTTCACAAATTCCATCCCACAAATCATTAAAAATTAAAGTGTGTTTGATCTTTCTGGACCATTCTGGGTAATTTTATTTTTCGGTAAACTCCACGCCAATAATGGAGAGGAGATAATTAATTTTCTCTTCAGTAACATGTATTGTATTAAGTGGAAGATATAAATCCAACCTACTTTATACAAGTCAGAAATAAATATATTTCCACCACCAAATGCTCTTCAAGATACAACTTCTTTGCCCACAATCTCTGCAATAACACTGTCATACAACACATGGAATTATGAAATCCAACACACTCTACCTTTAAACATAGTGTTTATGGTGTCTCTATTCCCTACTATTGATGTGTTTAAATGCTTCCCCAAAATAGTCTATGACTAGAAGTCTTTCAAATCAAGCCAATTGAGTTGTTTGTATGCAACAAGGGAAAACAATGAGGTCAAGATCTTACCGAGGATTAAAAAGTTGAAGACAAGTTCTAGGACACCTAGGGATCTCTAGTTGATATCCTTTGCATACTCAAAGAGATTCAAGAACTAGAATAAATGAATCTTACATGGTTGAAAATGTTGGCAATCAATGTTGGATTTCTTGGAGTAGATTACATTCTCGACATATGTTTTAGACTTCTATTTCCTTCTAATTCCACTATTAATTCCTTAACTCCATATGATGGAAAAAGCGAAATTCATGGAATCAAGAAGATTGCAAAAGTTATAGATGAATTTCAAATAACACTTAGATGAATTTCAAAATGAGCTTTCGAACAAGCTCGGTGTTGATAGGGATCATGGCGGTGCTCTCTATCATTGTCTTTACATGGGATATTACTGTGGGTATCAACTATGGTCACATAGAAAACAATATTTCCCTTAGTGTATCAAAGGAAGAGCCTTATGGTATCTCAAATGGCCTTCACTCACTGTACAATGGGGCCTATACTGTGAAGAGCCCCCAGGAAAAGAATATTTCGTTCATAAAACCAGTAAGAGAGAGGAGGAGCATGGAAAATTCTGGAGGAACCCTAATAGCTACATAGAGATGAGGGAATGATAGAGTAATGATAGACCTTATAGGGAATAAATAGAGAGACAGACTTGCATAGGTGTTTCTACACGCAAGAGACAGATTGTAACACCCAAGGGAGGACATAATCATGGAGTTGAAACTTTCTTTGATACCACTGCTAGGCCATGGATGGGAAGAGGGAATAAATCCATGCTTGATTGATTTGCATTAATGTGAGACATTCATAAATACAATGTGAAGTGACCTTTTGTTTCATCTTCCAAGAGGTTTGAATGACTCTTCCTATTCACCTATGACTCTTTATATTTCTCTTAAATAATATTTACAATAATATTTGCAAAGTACCTAAATCTCTAAGGATTAGGTGTCTAACAAAAACCAATGTCTTAGGGACTAAAATATCCTGTTATGGTTCATGGACCATGCATAGGGTCCGAAAACACTAGAGAAGCCCTTGTAAATGGAATTTTTAACCCCACAATTATAATATGGACACCATTATGAGGTTTGGCATGCTAGGGTTTAGTATCAAGACCTAAACCATGATCCAAGGACAACCATTAACATCTTAAGGCCTAAAATATACTCATGGCTCATGGACCATGCATAAAGGCCCTGTAAAGGGAATCTTTAGCACATAAATCTAATATTGTCACCATTATGAGGTTTGATGCACTATGGATGGGTCTCAAGTCCATATGAAAAGAATGTTTATCCTACAAGTGTCATATGTGCACCATTTCAAGATTTAGTGAGCTAGGGATGGCTATCAGGGCCCTCATGATGGTCTTGGGAGAAAAAATATGCTTCTATGTGTTAGCTAGTCTACTCTTATTCTTTGGAAAATGGAAAAAATTGTGTAGAAATGTCAAAATATTATAACATGAAAGATCTATATCTCTTTGAGATCTTTCCAATTGTGCAAAGATCATGAAAAATGAAGATTAGGTTAGAAAGTTATGACAAAATCACCATCATTAAAAGGTCAAATTTATGAGGGGGCCTTATTTTTGTATTTGTTTGCATTTTTAAATAACATATGTGCATAATGGTGTGCATGCAAGCATTATTAGTACATACGTGTTTACAAATCCCATGTGAATTATTTGAAATTTGATGCAGGAGCATCGCCCACGTCAAGAGAGTCGGTGCGGAGCAGGAGCCAGCTGGAAAAGCCAGCACAATTTCTTTTTGGATTCCACCTTGAGATTATTGCGCAAGTCTTTAATGAAGACATTTATGAAAGCGCACTTTGTATATTGTAATGGACCTTGAGCGGATAGCTCACGTCCTTAGGTAGATAAGGCATTTAAGATAGTTAATGTAAAATAGATGGGAATTAAATTTTAGATTTGATAGCTTTAGAGCGCAAGAGGGAAACGGAATATAGACACCCCCCTTTGTACATTGTATTATTATCAAAGGCATTCATGAAGAGAAGAGCATGCAGAGAAGTGTATGAAGAACACCCATGTACAGACAATTGAATTAATAGAAAATCTTTGATTCGATTCCATGGTTGTGTTATTCTCTGTGTATTGGTGATATTATGCTCATGAATGTTTTCTTCTTGTCATACATTTGCTTTTATACACTATGTATGTGAATTCATGGTTGAATTGAAGTCTGTGAGAACAAGGAGTTAGTTCAATTGTTTCTCTATCTGGAACCAGAGAATTCCTGCAAGGAGTGCAGTTGAATCGTCCACAAGGAGTGCGTTGACAGAAGGGTTCAGATAGAGGTAACTTTTGTTCTAAGTTCTCAGAAGTGCAGATTAGGCACCAGAGCTGTGCAAGGTGTACGTAGGCTAGACGAAGTCTCAGAGTTGTGATTCTGAGTAAAGGGGACTGAAGGATTTCTGCTGCAGGAGTGCGCAGGATAAAAAGCTTCAACACTTAGTCATTGTTGAAGTTTTGCCGCAAGGAGTGCATGCAAGAGTTTTTCTTCCTGAGAGACTTGAAGTCATGAAAGCTCAGAAGGGATAGGCCTTCAAAGTTGTTGAAGGGCAGCGGAGAGAAGTTGCGTGAGCAGGTTGAGAAGAAGCGTCACAGGTTGGCGAACAAGTCTCGTGTAGAGACACTTCTTGTCTGTGGATTACACAAGAAGAAAAGTGGACGGTCAGTATTCTCCATGGAGAATCTGCGAGCTTCGGTGAATCGTTCTATCTCTCGGAGTTGCAGGAAGGTTACAACATAAGTGTGGAGAGGTTTGAAGCTCAAGAGGGCAAGAGCGTCGATCGGGATCACGAGGAGCGCTGATTCTACTCGTGTATCGACATATCGGGAGTTCGTGAGATAAGACTCCAAATCTACGCAACGGAAGTCGAGAGAGTGTGAGGTGCGACATTCCGACAGCTACGTAAGTAGTGTGGGCCACAGAAGATAGTGGAGGACAGGTGGCAGAAACCATCGGAGGTTCGACGTCTCGGGTATCGGGAGTCGACGAGGAAAGTAATTGACCTCGCGAGTGGCGAAGTCACGAGGCAGCGATAATCTGAGTATCGGCGTCTCGGGCCTCGGGAGTCGAGGAAGGAATCATTTGATCTCGCGAGAAGAGAAATCGCGAGGGAGCGAGATCACGACATCAGCGTTTCGGCGCATCGTGTATCGAAGGTTGGAAACTCCAGTGCTTGGGGTCGCGAGTTGCGAAGCCGTGATAGAGCTGAAAACCCGATAGGAGAAGAATGAAGTCAGCGTTGACTGGCGTATCGGCCTCAGGGATTCGAGAGCCCAGGGATAGACCGTGAGCTCGCGAAGCTGCGAGTTCCGATTTCCTGACAATTGAACAAAGGGAAGTCGCGCGAAGGAATCTATGGGTAAATGTCTTCCGATAGGGAAATAGAAGAGCGTTTGATGTTCCTCGGGCCAAGAGGAAAGAAGGTCCTATGAGCGGGCGAGGGGTTGTTGGATGAGGTAGATCACGCCTGCGTCAAAGTGGGATCAGAGCGGGAAATTCTTTGCTTTCTATAGCAGAGAAGGAAAATACACCATGCCGCCTAGAAGAGAAAGGTAGTCACCTGATCCAGAAGATAGGGAGGTGCGAAGAAGAGGAAGGCCGGAAGGAAATCCAGAAATGGAGCGGCAGATGAGAGATCTCCGAGCAAGGCTCGAAGAGATGGAGACAACACAAAGACGTGGAGTTGGTGCAGGGGATCTTAGTGATTCCGAAGTTGAAGAGGAAGCTGGACTTGAAGAAGAGGTCACAGCAGAAGATGCATCAACCAAGCGGTTGATCAAAGCCATTGCCAGGATGGGGGTGAAGGCAAAAATGGACATTCCAGTCTATGAAGGAAATCTGGATGCAGAAGAGCTGCTAGATTGGATTAGAGCTCTCGACACATACTTTGATTATGAAGATGTGGAAGAAGATAAGAAGGTCAGGCATGCGGTTATGTGCTTGAAAGGACATGCAGCATTGTGGTGGGACGAGCTACAAGCTGACAGACGCTGCAAAGGCAAGCAGAAGATAAAGAGTTGGGATCGGATGATCACGAAGATGAAAACGAAGTTCATCCCAAGAGATTATCAAATCACACTGTTTAGGCGAATGTAGAACTTGAGACAGAAACTGATGACAGTGAAAGAATACACTGAAGAATTCTATCGACTGAACATCAGAGAAGGTCATCGGGAGAGCGATGATGAAAAAGTTGCTAGATATCTGAATGGTCTGAGATACAACATTCAAGATGAATTAAGCATGCTAACCATCCGAATGGTGGAAGATTCTTACCAATTGGCTCTGAAAGCCGAAGAGAAGTTGAGCTGTAAACAAGGACAGCAAGGGCGAGGCAGAAGTCAACCCAGAGGCAAGGTAGTTGCCTAGGAGAAATTCCAAAAGCCCAAGGAGGAATGGAAGAAACCTCAGGGTAAAGCTGAGAGAGGTGGAACCTCACAGCAGAGGCAACCATATGTTGAGCAGAGAGGACAAAAAAATGATCAGCGAGGAGATTATGCTGATGGAAATACTTTTCCTCGTACCAGAGGTAGAGGAAGAGGCCGAGGAGGAGTAATCACATGTTTCACATGTGGGAAAAATGGGCACAAGTCATATGAGTGTCCAGAGAAAAAGAAGGATGCAGGAGAAGCTCACATCGCAGAAGCGCAGAGGCGTGATGCTGAGACTGAGGATGCAGAAGGCGGAAGATCGCTTGCGATGCATAAAGTCCTTTTGACACCCAAGAAGGAAATGGAAAGCTCAGTCCAAAGGACTAGATTGTTCAGTACTGGTTGCAAAACCAAGGACAGGGTGTGAAAGGTTATTGTTGACAATGGTAGCACGGATAATATCGTATCCACAGAGATGGTATAAAAGATGGAGTTGGAGACGACTGATCATCCCAGTCTGTATAGAATTTCATGGCTACAAAAGGGACACCAGGTAACTGTTACTAAACAATGCTTGGTTGAATTCAAAATAGGGGGATATAATGATAAGATCTTGTGTGATGTTATTCCCATGGATGTATGTCATCTATTGTTGGGTAGACCATGGCAATATGACATAAATGTGATTCATGATGGGAGAATGAACACATATACTCTGGAGAAGAATGGGAGAACCCATGTGTTGCTTCTGATAAAGGATAAGGAGGTGAAGTCGGAAGTAAACAACACAATACTTCTCATGAGTGGGAAGGAGCTTCTTTCAGAAATGGAGAAGAAAGAAGATCCACAATTCTTTGTTGTCAGGAAGCCGAGGATTGTTCTGACCAGCACAAGAGTGGATGATTTGCCGGATGAAGTTCAGGAATTGCTGGAAGAGTTCACTGATATCATAGTGGACGAATTACCTCATTCGTTGCCACCAATGAGAAGTGTGAGTCATCACATAGACCTCATACCAGGAGCTATTTTGCCGAATAAAGCCGCGTACAGGTTGATGCCGTAGGAGAATGAGGAGGCCAGGAAGCAAGTCCAATATTTGATAGACAAAGGATTGGTCAGGGAAAGCTTGAGTCCATGTGCTGTACCAACAGTGCTCAGTCTGAAGAAAGACGGAGGCTGGAGGATGTGCACCGATTCAAGAGTGATCAACAAGATAACCATCAGGTATAGGTTTCCATTGCCGAGAATGGATGATCTGATGGATTGCCTGAGTGGGGCAAAATATTTTTCAAAGATTGATTTGAAAAGAGGATATCACCAGATTCGCATGAGGGAAGGCGATGAATGGAAGACAACCTTCAAAACAAACGAAGGATTGTATGAATGGCTAGTCATTCCGTTTGGCTTGACGAATGCACCAAATAATTTTATGAGGCTGATGAATGAAGTCCTGAGGGAGTTCATCATTGTTTATTTGGACGACATATTGAATTACAGTAAATCAGAGGCTGAGCATTTGAAGCATTTGGCCATTGTGATGAGGAAGCTATAGCAGGAGAAGCTGTTGATTAATATGAAGAAGTCCTCATTTATGAAGACACAGCTCATCTATTTGGGTTTTGTTATTTCGGCTAATGAGTTGAGGATGGATCCGGATAAAGTGGAAGTGATCAAGAATTGGCCATCACCGAGAAATATTTTCAAGGTGAGAAATTTTCATGGACTGGATAGTTTCTACAGAAAGTTCATCAGGAATTTCAATGGAATTAGCACAGTGATGATGGACACAGTGAAGAAGCAGCATAAGTCTTTTCATTGGATAGCTGAGGCTGAGAAGAGCTTCAATCTATTGAAGCGGAAAATAACAGAGCAACCAATGTTGGTGTTGCTAGATTTTCAGAAGACATTTTAGGTGAAATGTGATGCCAATGGATATGCCATAGGAGCAGTCTTGAGTCAGGATGACAGACCAGTTGCATATTTCAGTGAGAAGCTGGATGAGGTGAAATTGAAATACTCCACGTATGATAAAGAATTCTACGCTATTATAAAGGCACTGAAGAAGTGGAGGAATTATTTGATCCCGAAAGAATTTGTATTGTACAGTGATAATCATGCATTGCAGTTTGTGACTTAACAGGAGAAGTTGAATCAGAAACATGCAAAATGGGTAGAATACATGCAGAATTTCACATTTGTGATTAAGCATATTTCGGGTACTGCTAACAAAGTGGTTGATGCTTTGAGTAGGAAATGTTTGTTGCTGCAAAATTTTCAAGTCAAAACCTTGGGTTTTGAAAATCTTAGGGACATGTACGCAGGAGATGCAGACATTGGAGCCCTTGGATAGACTATATGGTCCAGGAAGGATTGTTGTTCAAAGGCAATCAACTGTGTATTCCGAATTGCTCCATGAGGGAGAACTTGTCAAAGGAGAAGCACAGTGGAGGATTGGCCGGACATTTCGGTCATGATAAAAAATTCGCGAAGCTGAGGGAGTCATATTTTTGGCCAGGGATGCGTGCGGATGTCAAACGGTTTGTGGACATATGTCGGATTTGTCATCATTCAAAAGGGAGAAAGCAGAATGCAGGGTATTATCAACCATTGCCCATACCGGAGAGGCCATGGGAGGCGATTAGCATGGATTTTGTATTGGGATTGCCGAGGACACAAAGAGGTGTTGATTCAATATTTGTAGTAGTGGACAGGTTTTCAAAGATGGCACACTTCATTCCATGCCAGAAGACCAGCGATGCGACGCACATCGCAAATTTATTTTTCAAAGAGATCGTTAGACTTCATGGATTGCCAAAAAGTATAGTTTCGGACAGGGATACTAAATTCATAGGGCATTTTTGGAGGACGCTATGGAAGAAGCTAGGAACTAACTTGGTGCTTAGTTCTGCTTATCATCCTCAGATGGATGGATAGACAGAAGTGGTCAACCGAAGTCTGGGAGATTTATTAAGAAGCTTGGTGACAGAGCACCAAAGCAGCTAGGACAATGTGTTGCCACAGGCAGAATTTGCGTACAATGATTCAGTGAATCGGAGTACAGGAAAAAGTCCATTTCAGGTTGTATATGGGATGCAACCGAGGGGAGTTTTTGAATTGCGAGATTCAGAATGGACTGCTACTAGCAGCGCTAGTGCAGAAGAGTTCGTTGAGGCGATGAAAGAACTTCACAGTCAGGTGAAGCAGCGACTGATAGATTCAATCCAGGAGTATAAGCACATAGAAGATCAACATCGGAGACAACTTCAGTTCGAAGTTGGCGATCTAGTTCTGGAACACTTGAGGAAGGAAAGGTTCCCAAGGGGAACATACAACAAATTGAAAATGAATAAAATTGGACCATGCAGAGTCTTGAGAAAATTCGGAGAGAATGCTTATGAGATTGAGTTGCCGGATGACATCGAAATATCTCCGATATTCAATGTTGCAGATTTATATCCATATAAGGCTGGAGAAGCAGAGACTGGAACTGAGGAACCAGTAATCTAGTGGATGAAACAATTACCAGTAGCAGAAAATCCGCAGATGGAATGCATACTGGATAAGAGAGTGGGTAAGAAGACCAGNCCAGAAGAAAAGAATACTTCGAGTATCTGGTCAAGTGGAAGAATCACCCAGTGGAGGATGCCAGCCGGGAGAGCGAAGCATTCATACAGAAGCATGGGAAGACTGTGCAGGAGCTCATGGACATGAGCCCATGAAAATTTTCAAGCGAGGGAGTATGATGCAGGAGCATCACCCACGTCAAGAGAGTCGGCGTGGAGCAGGAGCCAGCTGGAAAAGCCAGCACAATTTCTTTTTGGATTCCACCTTGAGATTATTGCGCAAGTCTTTAATGAAGACATTTATGAAAGCACACTTTGTATATTGTAATGGACTTTGAGCGGATAGCTCACGTCCTTAGGTAGATGAGGCATTTAAGATAGTTAATGTAAAATAGATGGGAATTAAATTTTAGATTTGATAGCTTTAGAGTGCAAGAGGGAAACAGGATATAGACACCCCCCTTTGTACATTGTATTATTATCAAAGGCATTCAGGAAGAGAAGAGCATGCAGAGAAGTGTATGAAGAACACCCATGTACAGACAATTGAATTAATAGAAAATCTTTGATTCGATTCCATGGTTGTGTTATTCTCTGTGTATTGGTGATATTATGCTCATGAATGTTTGCTTCTTGTCATACATTTTCTTTTATACGCTGTGTAAGTGAATTCATGGTTGAATTGAAGTCTATGAGAACAAGGAGTTAGTTCAATTGTTTCTCTATCTGGAACCAGAGAATTACTGCAAGGAGTGCAGTTGAATCGTCCGCAAGGAGTACATTGACAGAAGGGTTCAGATAGAGGTAACTTTTGTTCTAAGTTCTCAGAAGTGCAGATTAGGCACCAGATCCGTGCAAGGCATGCGCAGGCTAGACGAAGTCTCAGAGTTGTGATTCTGAGTAAAGAGGACTGAAGGATTTCTGCTGCAGGAGTGCACAGGATCAAAAGCTTCAACACTTAGTCGTTGTTGAAGTTTTGCTGCAAGGAGTGCATGCAAGAGTTTTTCTTCCTGAGAGACTTGAAGTCGTGAAAGCTCAGAAGGGATAGGCCTTCAAAGTTGTTGAAGGGCAGCGGAGAGAAGTTGCACAAGCAGGTTGAGAAGAAGCGTCGTAGGTTGGCGAACAAGTCTCGTGTAGAGACACTTCTTGTCCGTGGATTGCGCAAGAAGAAAAGTGGACGGTCATTATTCTCCGTGGAGAATCTGCGAGCTTCGGTGAATCGTTGGATCTCTCGGAGTTGCAGGAAGGTTACAACATAAGTGTGGAGAGGTTTGAAGCTCAAGAGGGCAAGAGCGTCGATCGGGATCATGAGGAGCGTTGATTCTACTCGTGGATTGGCATATCGGGAGTTCGTGAGATAAGACTCCAAATATACGCAACGGAAGTCATGAGAGTGTGAGGTGTGACATTTCGACAGCTACGTAAGTAGTGTGGGCCATAGAAGATAGTGGAGGACAGGTGGCAGAAACCATCGGAGGTTCGGTGTCTCGGGTATCAGGAGTCTATGAGGAAAGTAATTGACCTCACGAGTGGCGAAGTTGCGAGGCAGCGATAATCCGAGTATCGGCGTCTCGAGCCTTGGGAGTCGAGGAAGGAATCATTTGATCTTGCGAGAAGCGAAATTGCGAGGGAGCGAGATCGCGACTTCAACGTTTCGGCGCATCGTGTATCGAAGGTTGGAAACTCCAGTGCTTGGGGTCGCGAGTTGCGAAGCCGCGATAGAGCTGAAAAACCCGATAGGAGAAGAACGAAGTCAGCGTTGACTGGCGTATCGGCCTCGGGGATTCGAGAGCCCAGAGATAGACCGTGAGCTCGCGAAGATGCGAGTTCCGATTTCCCAACAATTGAACAAAGGGAAGTCGCGTGAAGGAATCTGTGGGTAAATATCTCCCGATAGGGAAATAGAAGAGTGTTTGACGTTCTTCGGGCCAAGATGAAAGAAGGTCCTGTGAGTGGGCGAGGGGTTGTTGGAGGAGGTAGATCACGCCTGCGTCAAAATTCATTTTTTTTTTTAGCTGGAGAGTTTCTACTCACTAACAAATTTTCTAACTAGGTTGCTTCGGATTTAGTTTTTGCATGACAATACTGGCAGTTCGGGTTGCAAAAACAACAAACCTTCATATTTCTGAATCCCTTTCAATATCTCCATTTTTCACGTAATTTTTAAATAGACTACACAAATCCATTACTAATGGAACTACACACATATAGAATCGATTATGAAAATTCCAAATTTAAATATATAATTTAAATATTGTTTGTTATTTTTTATTTTTTTTTGTCTTAACATATATCATAAATTTAAAATATAAACATATTTGGTTCATGTTATAACTTTCTATCCTCGTACTCCATTTGAAAAAAAAAAAAAATGGCATGTCACAATAATACAGACCAACAATTACAATCTAAAAAAAATGTTGATTATGTTAAGGCCCATAAACCCCACATTAATGCTTACCCCATAGTTTCATTTCTATGGTAAGTTTCTTAATTTAAAAAAATAAAATAAAATTAACATTTAAAGTTTTGAAAAAGTAGAAGCAGATAAAAACAAACTATTATTTATAGTTGTAGAAATTATTTTAATGAAATTCCATCATTTAGGTACTCAATCACTACAAACATATGCATTATATTTTATAGGAAAAATAACATACCATTGTTAGAAAACTAAAATTTCAGGTAGTCATACAAANACATTTTGTCTTGTTACACCATCTTAAAATTAGTTATGAAAATACCGTGAATCATTCTTCCAAGTCAACAAATAGTTGTTTTTCTTTATTTGCATTGCCACTAACGCATCATGAGAGACCATCAATAGCTTCCACTCACATTTTTATGACAACAAATGTACGATTCATTTACAACTTGATGAAAGTAATATTATTTTTTATATTGATCATGGAAGGATGACTTACAAACTAATAATATTCTAACCCATTCATTTGCTTACCTTACTTGAGAAAGTAACTAGTGTTGTAATTTGGATGGCTAGTTAACAATGTAAAATAGGTGTAATTTGGATTATTTCTATTGGCTTTTGGAAATACTCAGTGTTGTCAATATATGTTGCTATGTTTATGTTGCACACATATATACATACATGAAAGTGAAACAAATTACAACTTGTCATATCCCCATTTCTAATCCTCGCAATTATAATGTAATTGTGCAAATATTAGTTAGGATGGTGAGCTGATATGGTGGAGCAGGATAGCCCATATTGATGAATATGGCCAAGGGTCGAATTCTATATTTTCTACATTAAAATAATTAATAAAATAAATCGTTGGTTGTGGTACAAGCGAGATGGTAACTACGGGGGGCTATGATTACACAAGAGAGTGGGCTAAAGAGGGGTCGAAGGGGTTACCCCTTTGTATTAATTCATCCAGTTCATATTAATGCTTATCCACCTTTGACATATCAAGAGATATTAAAGTGATGTAAGAGTGGTAGGTGGAAAAGGTCAAATCACCCAATTTATGATAGCATGGGCTAAATACATCTACTTTTTGGGAAATGCGTGAGTCAAGATTGCATTAGAAGAAAATAATATTTGAGTTCATTCTTGGGACAATTTTTCATGTCAGTTTTGGATAGCAATAGGAGGGCTGAGTGATGGAAAAAAACACCAACCATGTTATGCTTAAGGAAAACCATTATTGGGCTTATTTTGATGCTAAAAATGAGATTGTATCCCTGTTATGAAGGCTACATGCCTATAAGTGACATTTCCTATTGAGGAAATGGCTCAAGAGCCTTGAGAAGGTTGTGTGAACACCCTTTGAAGAGCAGATAATTCCTAGAGTCCCTAGCTATGTTATCTCCTATCCAACTAAGTGCACTGAAGCTCGGGAGGGAAGTGGGAAGGCCTGGGGGACTGTGTGTAGTGAAAGGGGGATCCCATTCCTTAGGTGGTGTAGGTTGAGGGGAAAGAAAGAGATGGTGGATTGGAATTTGATGTGTTGTAGAACCTGGGTATTGGGTTGTTGAATTATGGAGACTGGAAAAAAAAGAGGGCCATACCTCCTTGTGGACTCGTAGCCTCAGGTCAAGGGTGGATTGTTGTTGAGATTTGGAACAACAAGCCTATGGCTAAGAGGATCGCCCCTTATATGCAGTCGATCGATTCAACAATTCAAGATAAGTTTTTGGTTGTTTTTTTAATTTTATATTCTTCTTCGTTTACGTCTAAATTGAAAGTTTCTTGAATGATTGCATTATGGTTTTAGAAATGTTGTTAACTATGTGTATTAATTAGCATGTGTGTTTGTTGCAATTTTTCATGTGTATGAGCAAGAAAATTTTGGGTTTGTTGTGTTGAGTTATTTAAACAGCTAATACAATGGGGTTCTCCATAAGCTAATCATTAGTAAACAATGACATGTGTATGAATATGGTTTATTTCTTTGCTTTAAGGTGGGTGGAGTATACATAACAAAGGGGGCTCCTCATCTCATTTTAGTATGATTAATTTTCGTAAATCTAGTTTATATAATTAATGATGTTTTTTTTCATGCTATTTAGGTAAGGCTCCCTACTTTCAATTAAATTAATAAACAATAAATAAATAGTCATAAAATAATAAATAGACAATAATAAATTAAAGTAAAAAATATAGTAATAAATAAATAATAACATGATAGTAAAACAACTAATAGATTAAAAAAAGAGAAATTATTAAAAGGGAATGAAAGAAAAACTAAATTGATCAAGTGGAACTTATGCATGGAAATTTTTTGCATGGATGGACAAGAAGATATCTATTTAATGAAGGTGGAGAAGGGAGTGTGACATTGTTTGCTAGGAAATTTGATGGAAAGGTAGAAGCTAGCAGATGTAGTTGATTAAGGGTCAGTGGGCTCTTGGTCATGACGACTGAAAGGTTGGTTGGGATAAAATATGTCCCCAACACTTGGTTCTGGCATGTTGGATCAAAGTTGTAATGCAAGAGTTTTGCATTCATAACATTGTTAGTAAGTTAAATTCTTCAACTTTTAGGTAATATTATTGCCACTTCCTCATGGATTATGTATCTAGAATTAATGTATTTTTATTTTTATAAATCAACGGTTGCAAATTATTAATTTAATTTCATCCAATTGAGTTTATTGAACTTGAGCCATTACATATAGTATCAGAGTTGTGGTTCTAACTCTTAGAGCCTATGGACCTTTCCAAAATAGAGGTGGAAATAATTGCAAAAATAATCATGAAATTTGATATAGTTATTATTCTTGGCATTATATATAGTACCAAAGTTGTGGTTCTAACTCTTAGAGCCTATGGACCTATCCAAAATAGAGGTGGAAATAATTGCAAAAATAATCATGAAATCTTATATAGTTATTATTCTTGGAAGATTTATTATAACATAAGAACACCTCTGGAAACTCCTTTGCAACCTAATCTAGTAATTTGCCATATCTCTATTAACATATGATATTATGTACATCCTTGAGTTGTGGTGATGATTATTGTATTTATAAAAATTTTCTTTAATTATTAAAGAAAATGACTAATTCGTGAAAATAGTAAACCACACTAACTTAGAATAGAGGGGAAAAGTGTTATCTATGGAGCCATCTATTTCTCCTTTTATCTTCTTATGATCCTTCGATTCTTTGTGTATTTGTTGTTGTTGAGCACATGGTCAAGCCCATTTCCAGCCCCTACCCCTGGGCGTGTGACTTTTCCCCACGAGGTCAACTCTCAGGAGGTTTTTCCACAAGACATTTCTCTCCTCTATCCATGACCAAACACATAAAGGATTCATAGCGAAGAGACAAGGTGCCCCAAGCCCAAAGACGACATCGAGAATGAGAGGCCACTCGATGAAAGCTTTGGTTACGAAAAAAAACTGCTTCCGAGTATGAATTTGGCACAAAGAATAATAATAATAATAATAATAATAATAATAACAATAACAATAATAACAATCTAATTTTAAAGTCACAGTGAAACCATACACCAATTTAACATATAAAACTCCCTTGTTTATAGGACAAGGGACCCTTCCCTTCACACATGATTCTTTAAGTGTCTTATTTACTTAAATGAACCTAAATCAATGAAACACTTATGATTTGGTTTAATCAAACATATAGGCCCGAACTGCTTTGCCATGAATGATAGTGCATCAATGATAGTGTATGAAAATGTGATGTATTCTATTATATGTTATGATATACAATCGTTTCCTTTCATTGTAATTGAAGTGGCTAGTATTATTATTCATTTGACTTAAAGTTAGTATTATTTTTTTATTTATACCATGATAAATTTTGTTATACTTTCTTTGTTAAACTAAAAAGCATGGACTATATTTCTTTGTTTTTTTTCCACGTTGGAATTCCGCGTTGGAAACCCACCCCAGATACTTCCCCACATAGTGGCTGGTATGGGAGTGATAAAGCTTCGCAGCCCCAAGGGACACAGGTTTCGAACTCGTGACCTCTCCCCAAACTGGAAGAGTGTGCGCACGTCTTAACCAATTGTGCTATCCCATGGGACTATATTTCTTTGTTAAACTAAAAAGTATGGAGTATATTGATTTTTATTCTTACTTTGTTAAATTAAAAAGGTATGGAATATATTGATGGTTCTCGTTATGCTTTTTTGGTTAAACTAAAAAGTATGGAGTATATTTCTTTGTTAAACTAAAAAGTATGGAGTATATTGATTTTTATGCTTACTTTTTTAAATTAAAAGGTACGAAGTATATTGCTTGTTTTTGTATATTGATTTTTATACTTACTTTTTTAATTTAAAAGGTACGAAGTATATTGATTATTTTTGTTAGTCCCTGCCGAAGGCAAGTAGGGACTATAGAGTTGAGAATTGACATTGGATTAGTTTGGAGTTGATTATATATTTTTTCTCCATCTATAATGTTTGATATAATAAACTGAAAATTTTATTTTTTATATAATAAAATAAAACATATTCTTTATAATATGATTGGAAGATGGAATCAAAGTTTTATTGAGAGCTTTGCTCTTCCCCATATTTGATTTTTTCTCTCTTGCTAATGTTTATGTTTTCTCTTGCTAATGTTCTCCCTTCACCTTCTTGTATTAATTCCAAAGATACAATGATATTTTTTATCTGTCTATATTTTATTTTTAGCTTCTTAAATTTAGGTTGACAAGACTTGATAGACAATGAATATTGATGTGATATTTTTATCTTCTATGTTTTACTTTTATCTTCTATGTTTTAGGCTGACAAGTCTTGACAAACAATGAACATGGTTGTGATAGACAATGAACATGGTTGTGACAACCTTCCCATCGCCATATATGGACCGCCTCACCGCCTTCTTGGTATCTATTCACAACTCCATACCCAGAGTACACAGAGAGAGATGCACAGAGTACTCACCGCCCCATACCCAGAGTACACAGAGAGATGCACAAAGTAATCACTGCCTCATACCCAGAGTACACAGAGAGATGCATAGCAACATGTCAATGGTTCTAGTTCAAGGGGGAGTGAGGGAATAAAGTATTCAGTAGTGCAAAGGGGTAGTATAGGTTTAGCAGCTGGTTCAGTCGATGAAGAAGTTGGTTCTATTGAAGCGACATCCATCTTCATAAATCCTTCATTATTTTCTCTGAGAAATAACATCAAAGAAAGAACAGAAAGTAAACAACCCATCGATATTAGTCCAAGTGCCAAAAGGATATTTCCATTCTTTCTCTCTGCAAGGCTCTCCAAAGGTATGTACTCTCTATTTATTCCTGCCAAGCCTGCAAATTATTATATCATAACATAAACATATTATACTTCACATATAATAATAATAATATATATAATTGTGGTGTTTGGTAAATGTTAAACTTCCCTTTTCCTATCTAACACTAATGGAAATGGAGGTGGTTGTAAACCCCCTTTAGCCATTCAGACAAAAGATGCAGACCCGACCTCAAAGGAAGTTGCGGAAGAACCTGAGTCCAATACTCCAAAAGAAGAGCCTCCTACCTAAGAGGAAGACATCACCTGAAATGCAGGAAATAAGCTATTTGTCCTATCTTCTTGACTTCACGACAAACGCGACCACACGTGACCATGACACACGGTACCGGAGGCCCAGTTCAATGAGCAATCTCCCCAAGCCCACCCAAGGCCAGTGAACACTACGATTGTCACAGTAAGTATAATTATAAATTCTATATCAGGGCATGGTAGGTTGATCTGGCTTGATCGTATGGACGGGGTAAGAGCCACCTTTAACATGCTCTATGTTTGTAGTTTTTATTTTAGTGTTTCACTCCTAAACTTGATTTCTTGAGGGGAGCTTGGGGTTTTAGATTAAAAATGAAAATCTAAAACCTGTAGAGTTGCAACTAGTTAATAGACTCCTCTTGGAGTGAGTTGACAATGTTGCAGGTAGGGTCGTTCATTGCAACATAGTCACCATGCAGCCAATTATGCTCCCATCCGACCACCTGGCTATTAAATTATTCTCCCATTCGACCATCTGGCTTTTAAATTATGCTCCCATCCGGCCACCTGGCTATTAATATATTCAGTTGCATGTGTACGTTGCACTGCATGTTTTTTCTTAGTATTATGAGTTGTGATGTGTTTGGCCAGGAGCCATTTCTTCATTTCTATTGTTTTATTTTATTATAAATATTGATTTTTTATTTTATTTTAAATATTGAATTATCTTAATTTATTCGATCAATAAATCTTTATAGATTTAGGTTCTTAGGTGCAGGCCTTGTTTCCATCTGGATGCAACTCATAATCTATCCTCCCAATCATCCCAGAAATGTGATGTGCTCTTCTCCAATGATAAAAAGGTGTTTTTGTGCAAGCAATTGGAAAAGGGATCCTAGATTTTCCTTAAGATGTAGTATGATGTAGCATAATGGATTTGGAACGATCTATGGCCTAAGGAATATTCTAATTCTAGAAAGCGAGATAGATTAGCAAGTGACCCGACCCAGTTGGAAAACCAGAAGCATCTCAGTCAGGAGCAGGGGGGAAGCTTGTAATTCCTGAATGAAGAGTCAGTTCCTCATGAAAAGCATGCCGTTACTATGGTGACAAATACTCGCTTTTAACTATAAGATAGGGAAGAGCTAAAGGACATTCATTGGTATGGAGCATTACGTATTTACCCAAGAAAAATATTTAGGTCACATTTCCTCCAATAAAAGAAATGCGAAAAGCCAAGGCCGCAACAAATCATGCAAGGATAGATTAGCTCATGGATCATTTTGATACTCAACTTGGATTGGATACTGAGATACTTGACATGGCTACTCGACAAGGGCTGGGTTGGATACAGTCAGTGCAACTTCTCATTTATAGTTTCATTGCTTGAAGTTCTAGTCAGTGCATGAAGCTCTAGTCCGTGCCAATTAGTCCTTGCCCAGTAGTTCATGCCCATTAGTCATCTAGGAGTCAATGCACTCAATGTTGGTACTATTCTAAAGTTCATACGAATGTTCTAAGTGTTGACCCCCATTCGATTCTAAAAAAATGCATTTTTAATGGAAACAACACAAATAGACCCTAATATGTATTCCCAATCCTTCTAGTGAATATCTACAGATCAGTCTGGTGTTTATGGTAGGCATACGACCATCTAGTCATTTCAAACTCAGGCAAGTACTTGAACCTTTCCTTAACCGAAAAGCACCCAAACCGGTCCTTTTGAGAAACATTCCTGCTCCACTCACATAAAAAAGGAGTCACAAAGGTGGAAGCATAAGATCCTGCGCCGGTTCACCCTTACTATCGATCTGGTAGTGATGATGTGGGCTTAAATGGAACTTTTTGAAACCATGCATCCATGCATGAATCGAGATCGAAGTAAAACGCCCCCAGTTTTGTAACTCATGATGATGCATGATTTGTACTCATGATGATGCATACTAAGGATATACAGTGTTTCCCTATGATGCTAATACCCACACGAAATTATAAAAACACATAACCTTTCTATATTTTCAATTTCAAATTGGTACTACTGAGACTAAGTTGTTGAGAAACACTTGTTTAGATGTAGTGGTGTTTACTTTTGGATTTTAATATCTTTGTATATAAAATGGCTTAGTTTAGTTTTATATTGTTTATTATTATTATTATTGTTATTTTATTTTAAAATATATTAATAGACTTTAATGTGTTGTAGATAATTTAATATTTAATTAATATTGCTTAGTAATATGAAGATCATATGTATGGTCTTTTAGTACAATAAAATAAAAAATAAATAGTTAATAATGATGGGTTTTCCATAAAATTATGATTAAGTAATGGATGTGCTAAAATTCACTTTAAATTTTTAAGTTTGTTTTTGCATAGTCACACTTTTAATTGAAAATATGTTGCAAGGATTGAAACCATATATGATTACTTACACAACTAGAAGAAGATAAAGTTAATGAAATTCCAACCTGGTAATAATAATGTGACTTAATGGGTTAGAGAGGAGTGAGTGAATGAAATTTTGTAAGATGTATTCATGGTGGTTTTTAGTCAAACTTGCTCCGTAGACATCACCTCTTGGAGAGGGCGAGAATTATAATACAATGAACTCATTAACTCAAAACAAATAGTGTTACCTTGGTTTAGAATTTTTTCCATGTATGCAGTAATGTTTTTCTATGTTCACTAGGAGCTAACTAGTGTGAGCAGGTTGTTTTTCTAAAGATAATTAATGCACCAAATAATTACTTGAATTATTGGCATTTATAGATCTCTATTTTGAGTTGCATCTAGTTTCATTTTCTCATCTACATGCACTATCGATGTTAGGGGAAATAACATCCCCGAGGATATCCCTTCGTATTGTCTAGAGTGTAATATCAGTTACCCTTGTTCTCGAGACGTCGAGTACCACCGCTAACCAGACCCTTAGTATTTTGATAGATCTAGGTGCTACCAAGAGTTTCATTTTTGGTGCAGTGCTAAAAAGAATTAAGGTAAAGGCAGTCGAACAAGACAAGTTTAGCTTTGTAGAAATGGCTTCAGGAACCAAACAAAAGGTTGGAGGGAAGGTTACGAGTCATAGCCTTAACCGGGAGAGTTATCACCAGGGCCAACCTGTACATCACGATCTCAGGATCTTATGACGTCGTGATCGGTATGGCCTGGTTGGAATCGCATGAGGGGGTACTTGACTGTAAGACGAAACGATTAAGCTTGGTCGATGATGAGGGACATATACACGTGATTGTAGGTCGGAACCAGGGAGTTTCCTTAAGGTTCATCTCTTCCTTGCAGCTACGAAAGAGCATGCGCAAGGGATGTAATATTTATGCAATCCTTGCGTTAAACGAGAAGGGAGTAACGAAAGGTCTAGAACACCTTCCGGTGGTGAGAGAATTTCTGGACGTCTTCCCTGAGGAGTTACCTGGGATGCTGCCAGAGAGGGAATTGAAATTTACCATAGACCTAAAACTAGGGACTGAATCGATAACAAGAACGCCTTATCAGATATCGACTTCGGAGTTATAAGAGTTGAAAATGCAACTGAAGGAGTTGTTGGACCTGGGACTTATACATCCTAGTGTGTCACCGTGGGGTGCGCCTGTTATTTTCATTCAAAAGGATGGGTCATGGAGACTCTGCATTGACTACCGTTAATTGAACAAGGAAACCATCAAGAATCAGTATCTGTTGCCAAGGATTGATGATCTGTTTGATCAGATCAAAGGCGCGACGATGTTTTCAAAGATTGACTTGAGATCAGGGTATCACCCATTACGAATCAAGGAGGATGACGTCCCTAAGACTTCCCTTAAGACAAGGTTTGGACATTACGAGTTTATTGTTTTTCCTTTTGGACTGACGAATGCCCCAGGGGTATTTATGAGTTTAATGAACAGGGTCTTCCGTGACTACTTGGACAAGTTCGTCCAAGTATTCATTGACAATATTTTTATTAACTCTCAGACGATGGAGGAGCATGATGAGCACTTATGCTTGGTACTACAGTTTTTGTGAGAGAACAAATTGTATGGGAAATTGTCTAAATGATCATTTTTTTATCAAAGATTCACTACTTACGGTATGGCATCTCCGGTGAAGGGATCGTCATGGATCCAACAAAGGTCGAGGCTATTATGGAATGGCCTGCACCGACAAATGTCCCAGAAGTGTGTAGTTTCATGGGTTTAGCGGGATACCATCGACGGTTTGTCGAGGGATTTTCAAAGATAGAAAATCCGATTACGGAATGCAAAAGAAGAACAAGAAGTTTGTTTGGACCAAGAAATGCGTGGAAGCATTTCAGAGGCTCAAGGAGCTATTGAAAACAACACTGATATTGAAGGTCCCTGACATGGATGCGGACTTCTTGGTATGCACTGACGCATCCAAGGAAGGCTTAGGCAGAGTCTTGATGCAAAACGGTCGAGTGATCGCTTACATCTCGAGAAGGTTTAGAAGGCATGAGGAGAACTATGCAACACACATTTTGGAATTGTTATCCATTACTTATGCCTTGAGATTTTGGAGACACTACCTTTTGGATGAAATTTCGAACTAAAGACGAACCACTATGGACTATAACACATCTTTATGAAAAGCGACTTGAACGCGCGACAATGACGTTGGTCGGAATTGCTTAGTGAGGACGATTTCGGAACAATGAACAATGTGGTTGATGCGTTGAGTCGGAGACCGCGCATATTTTCAATGATACCTCTTCAGACAAATCTACATGAAAAGATTCTAACTTTACAGCACGATGATAACTGGTACAAAGAGGCCAAGGATTTTATCAGACAAAACACAATGATGGTACCAAGATTTGAAGGATTTACATTGGACGACAATGGATTATTGAGATTTAAAAATCAAATTTACGTACCACCAAACGACGAGTTGAGGAGTTTGATCCTAAACGAGGCTCACAGAGCAGTGTACATGGCTCACCCGAGAGTCATGAAGATGACAACAGACCTTAAACCCTTGATCTTCTTGAAAGGAATGAAGGCATACATAGTCAACTACGTGGAAAGATGTTTATAATGTTAGCAGGTGAAGGTTGAACATAGACATCCGGAAGGATTACTACAACCACACACTATTCCAGAATCGACATGGGAAGTCATTTCAATGGATTTCATTGTTGGATTGCCACTGACGACAAGGAGACACGACTCGATTTTTGTGGTAGTAGGCACTCTAATGAAGAGTTCTCATTTTATTCCTGTACATATGACGTATCAGGCACCTGACATAGCTAGAGTTTTCATCAGTGAGATTGTGAAACTGCATGGTGTGCCTAAGAGGATTATATCCAATCGAGGATCGATGTTTACTGGACGATTTTGGACTAGTTTTCAATAGGCCTTGGGAACCCAACTTAACTTTAGTATCGCATATCACCCGAAGATAGATGGGCAAACATAATGAACAAACAAAATCTTGGAGGACATGTTGTGTATGTACGTTATGGACCAAAACAAGAGTTGGGAAGAATTATTGCCACTGGTAGAATTTGTGTATAACAATAGTTATCAAGGAACCATTAAGATGGCGCCTTTTGAGTTTCTTTACGGGTGACTATGTCAGACGCCTTTGAGTTGGGATCGGATTGAGGGTAGGGTCCTGGTGGGACCGGAAGCGATCCAAGAAATGAAATATCAATGCAAACTATAAGACAAAGGATCAAGGAAGGCAGGATAGACAATAGAGTTATGCCGATTTGCATCGTGTCGATCGTAGTTATGAATTTGGCGATCAACTCTTCTTATGGGTGAAACCGCATAAGAGTTCGATCAAGTTTGGAAAGGGTGCTAAAATCTCTCCTAGGTTCAAGGGATCCTGAGAGATTGTGGAAAAGAGAGGGCTTGTGGCCTATTTGACTAGCCTTGCCCGATTCTTTGAGGCATACACATGATGTCTTTTACGTCTCTGTTTTGAGACATTATGTTAGTGATCCTACTCATGTTGTTGACATGAGTTCCTTGCATTAGCGGATGAGGGTGCACTCATGGCAGAGCCGATCCATATCTTGGACCATCGCATTTGACAGCTATGACATCGAACAGTATATTAAGTCAAGGTCCAATGGGACAACTATAGTCTGCACTTGGCGACCTGGGAGGAAGCATATGATATGCGTCAACAATTTCCATTTTGGTTTGATAGATAGACTTATGATAGTTTGATACACTTTATTTCGGCACCTTTATACTATGAAACTTTGGGACGAAGTTTAAACCAAGAGGGGGTGTATGTAACATCCTACTCTTGTGCACACTGAGCGAACTTGTTCTTGAGGACACTTGCTTGCAAGTGAACTGGGTTATTATATCTATTGGTAATTTTTTATTATAATTATGAGACATTATGGATTTGACGATATGTTATTTGTTGTATTCACATAGACAGGTGATATTTACTGGGTTCTCTTGAGTGTGTAGGACTTTGGACATTAAGGATGCAAAGGCATCGATGAAACCCCTTGGACTCCGGATCGAGTCAGGGAGATGATTGTTGGGTTTGAATATTATTGATGTGACACATGTACATATGATTAGATGTTATGATGATTGATTATTGTTGCTGACATGATTCGTTGATGGATGAAGGCTGACGATAGCTTGTTGACTAGACTCACATGTGGAGTAGATGGGTCACGCATGACAACCAAAGAATTTGAGGGAGAGGTGTGGGAGCAGCCCTGCCATAGCCTACTAGCACTCCCGTCATGGCTCGAATTGTAGGTTAATGATTACCTAGTTCGAGAAGACCCACAATGTCGTGAGGGCAGACTATGATAGTCGCTCACAATGATTCTAAGGGGCGCGCAATAGGGCAAAGGCCTTATTCCTTAGAGGCCCTTAGTCTCTCACAAGATCAATTGGCGGAGTATTGACTCTAGGGGTTTTTTACGTCTACCAAAGTCTGTCAAGAGGTAGGTGGCACCTTGGAGCACGTAGAGCATCCTGAAGGGCACGTCTTGCAAGGAAAACGGAAAGAGGCGAGTGACACCCTTGGAGCACGTAGTGCGTCCTGAAGGGCACATTGTGCAAGGAAAATAGAAAGAGGCGAGTGGCACTCTTGGAGCACCTAGTGTGTCCTGAAGGGCACGTCACAATTTTAACTGGTAAGTGAGTAAACCTAGTCGGCCTTAAAATGAATGATGTGATAAGTAAGATTTAAAAACAATTTTCCCTAATAAAAATGTCGCCCAGCCTAGTGAAATTAAAATCTAGGTCTAAATAGAACATGTAGTCAAATAATAATAATAATAATAAATAAACATGTAACAAGAAGGGGGGTAATAAATCCAAATTTGTTTATTAAAGTCAAAATTATAATGGAGGATTAAAATTTAGAAAAGGGAAATGTTTGTTTTTATCTATTTTTTCTAATTTAATTTTAGTTAAAAATAAAAGATGGTAAATGGTTATTTCATCTACACTTGCTAAATTAATTTTTAATTAAAGAAGAAAAAGGGTAAATGGTTGTTTTATCTACACTTGCTAAATTGATTTTTGGTTAAAAAGGAAAAAGAGAGAAACTTAAAAGAAATAAGAAACTTAAAGAAAAAGGGGAAACCTAAAGAAAAGGGGAAACGTACAGAAAAAATTGAATGTCTAACTTAGTAAGGAACCTTGCCTTGGGAACATGTTATTTATGAACTCAACTAGGAATTAAGTAAGGCGTAAGTAATTTAATATTTGTAAGGGAATATTGGGACACCAAGGAGCGTTTTTAGGAATTCTTTTAGGTGGGTGAGGGAAATAGAAATAATTAATTAATTAATAAAATTATTTTTCTAGTGCAACTAGGGGATCGGGCGACATGTGTACGGGGGAGGTTTTTCCTAATTAATTAATTGAAAAAGGAATTTAATGAGAATTTGGAAAACTAATTACTTGAAAACTCTATAAAAAGGATGGAGGAGGAGGAGTATGGATCTGATATTTTTGCATAATGTTACGCTGCTGAAATTTTACTTGATTGAACTTTCTCTTTTGAGAGTTGGGATAACCAGCTTGGGTAACGAGTGGTAGCTCGACCTTGCGAGGCGAGTTGGGTGCTAGCAATTCTATGGTATTGTGTGCGTGGCCCCTTTGCATCTCGGGGGGCTCATGGGGAAGAAGAGTACCATAGCGTTGGCTGGGAGGTACTGGTGAGGTCACATCGGTTGGCAAGTGGGAGTTGGATGGAGCGCACGTGAGACAACAACTACGGAGAATTCACGTTTGGCTAAGGTATGTCTGTTAAAGTTGTTACTTGCAATGAAATTTAATTTACACATGTTATTTTTCTGTGCTCGGTTGAAGATTTCATTGCCATGAGATTTCTTGCACCTGCTTTCCTATGATATTTGTAATCCCCATGCTTGTTGTATTTTGAATTGATTTCCCATGGAGAACCCAACTTCTAATTGCAATGACTTCTCTACGTTGTTTTTATTGATTAATGCGATGAAAAATTGAGTTTTTATTTTCTAACCCTTATCCCTTAAGTTATTAGTCTGTGCCTGAGCAGTCGACTAGGAGCCGAATCGACAGTCATCACTCTGGTGTTTAAAGACCTATAGATTCAAATGCCCTTCTTTCTTGTGCGTGGATAATAAGTGAAGGATACATTTTTCCCATCTACTTAGCCCTTACTTATCTCTGCATTTTTCTTATGATTAACCCCTGACCTTTGTGCCTTCTTCTGAATGAGTATCTTCGCATCTTGATTGATTAAAACTTCGATTTTCTCTGTGTTTTTATTTGCTTAAACTTTGAGTATCTATGTGCTCTTTTTATTCATCTCTGATCGATTTCTTGGCATATTACCTAGCGCCTTGATTGGTATAATCTCTATGATTTTAAAGATACATCCCAATGCCTTGATTGGTAAAAACTCTGCATTATATTACTTACCATTGTGAATTATTATTCTGCGATTTTCTTTTTACATAGCTAATTACTTGGAACTTTACCCAACATTCACGCTACGATTTCCTTAGCACTTTACACCGAATCTACACCACAAAATTTTGGGCATAATACACAACATTTACTCCATGTCTTTCTTGGAGTTATTACCCAACTTTTACACCGAGATCTTGGCTTATTAAACACCCTTTTTACACCACAAATTTTGGGCGAATTACCTAGTCCCGACACAATGAATTCACCCAACCCTCACCACTGTGTTTTGATTGCATTTGAACAACAACATCGACTACTATTGACAACGATTTGATTTTTTGTATTTCCATATCATGGATAGCAATACCGTGGGTAAAAATATCATTGAATAGAAAATTTAATATTTATTAATAGTGATGCTAGTGTTAGCGATTTTATAGTTAATGTGTGGCAAAGAATTAATATATGATGCATGACAAAGATGCAATAGATAACGTGTGACAGTAGATGTTTATAAACAACAATTTTTTTTTATATTTCACTTGTTATATTTACACCGCTACATCATAATACAACTATTCCTTTTAAACGACAATTACTTTTTGTTGTGTAAAAGACAACAATTATTGATAATACTTTATTGTTTAAGGACATCATATACTTGATTGATAACTCACAACATCTACCCCAATCACAACATTCACAAATTTATTCATTGCATTTACCCCAAATCACAACATATATTTGATTGATAAATCACAACATTACAAATGTATTCGATATTATTGTTATGTGAATAATCCGTTGTTTTAGTTGCATTGAACAAATTATATTCGATATATAGTTTCAGTTGAAAAGATAACAAATTCATAAGATAGCGATATAATTTTCAGTTTTAAATAGTGATTTAAACTGTAATATCTGGTAATGTTTAAATTGTGTTTTAAACTGTACTATCTGGTAATATCTGGTAATGTTTAAATAACGATTTATGTCTGGTAATATCTTTAGAATTCATTTTTTTTATTGCAATATTATTAGACTGCCTTTTTAATTGCAACATCATTAGACTGTCAGGATAATTGCAATATCTTTATACTGCGTGTATAACTATAATATCTTTAGACTGCAATATCATATGACTGCTTTTTATTCATTAGAAAATGAATACATACGTTTGAATGAAAACAACTTTATACATCTGATTTTAAATATGTTGAATGACAATAAATATTCAATAGAAAGCGAGTTAATACAGTAAATATGCATGACAGTGATACATAATCTAATTCCTTGCTAATTTCCTTTTCTAATTGTTAATTCTTTTGTTAGGCAACGATCTCATTAAGGGATAGCACTAAATTTAGACAACAATGTCATTATTATATATCATTAGTGCTAATATCATTATTATCTTCTATTTTGTATTTACCACAACAAATATTAATGGACTGAAATAATATTATGGGACAACGTCATCATTGTTATATATAATAGTTCACATTATGGTCACCTTTATGGTCACATTTATGATAATAGTAACACCTATAATAACTCACTCCTTCGCACTTAGACGTCATGCTTAACAAATAATGGTTTTTGGTTGTTGGAGAAGTCGATTAATATCTTGCACAATTTAATTTGAGTGATGTCATCTTACGTCTTTTCGACTTGTTACTTGGGTGAGTGGGTATAGTCTTCTTGTCAGTTAATTCAGTCTCCTAGCGCGTTGGATTTTTCTTGGGTTATAGGTCTAGATATGCTATGTTGCGCTAGGGTTACTGACACACCTATCGCCTTGTGACAACATGACTCCTGATGAGGATATCATTACGCACCCTGACGGATAGATGCAAACAATAACTTGGCTGGAGTCTTGTGCTTCCCGATGTGGGTGTTTTGTTCATTGTAATTGATGTTAGTACTTGGTTTTGTAACGCCTTAATGCATTGGGTTTGTGCGCCATAAAGGTTTCTAGATACTGGTCGTCGAATCCATTGTGTCAAGTTTGTTGATGTTGTCCTTCAACCGATAGGCATTATCTTGCTTGTGTCGGGCGGGTAGTCATTTTGATCTGTCTATTAATTATCGCATGTTTCATCCAGTTGCCTGATGTGCTAGTGTTTGAGTCGTTGTTTACTGTTTCCTGATCTACGTGCGTTGTGTTCATCTTCAAGTTGCGTTGTTTAACTATTGTCATCGTTTTCCTTCCTGCTAAAAAAATATATATTTGCTTTTGTGTTGTGTTGCATGTAGTCGTAACGATGGGGTCGTTACATATGGTATCAGAGTGGGTTCAACCCTACGATTTTGGATCGCCATGCTCTCCACTGAAGTAAACCCTTGAGTTTTAACCTAGCGCTAATTAAAAAAAACTTTAATGTGTCCACGTGGTGATCTTGATTAGATTATGCCACAGAGGTTCGCAGCATGGTGCCATGGAAGGAGGTGCGACGCCTCTAGAAGTGCCTGCACCCTCTGAGTCTAACCCCAAGGGGAAGAACAAGTCCTTGGGCTGGATTCGATTGTTGTAAGGGATGATTATGGTCTACCAAGGTCCTTTCAGAGATTGTCAGAGGCCTTGATGCACCATCTGTACTGAGAGGAGGCCAGGGCGCATGTACCCCTGAGGGTCCACAACACGCCCATCCAGTACCGTGAGTATTCACCATGAACTCGAGAAGGCCAATTTCCTAAGTTCTTTGGTGCCCCGGATGGTGCAGCCGCCGAGGCATGGTTGGAGAATATGGCGATGTGCTTTGCACTTTGCAACTATACCTCCAACATGAAGGTCTGCATGGCAGTCTTTCAACTAAAGGGGAGCGCTCTTCTATGGTGGAAGACGCTCCTGCTGCATTTGAACATGGAAGTCGAAGATGTGTCATGGGAAATGTTCGAGAAATGCTTTTGGGAGAGGACCAGAGCATCTGGATCAGCCGGATCCACTTCTGTGGAATATTTGGGTAATGCCCATCGGATTCATGTAGCAATGAATAACCGCTCGACAGAGCACCGATTGACTGTGCTCGAGACGTCGGGTATCGTCACTGATTAGACCCTTAGTACTTTGATAGATCCTGGTGCTACCGAGAGTTTCACTTTTGGTGTAGTGCTAAAANAAAAATAATTAAGGTAAAGGCAGTCGAACAAGACGATTTTAGCTTTGTAAAAATGGCTTCGGGAGCCAAAACAAAGGTTGGAGGGAAGGTTACGGGCCGTAGGCTTAACCTGGAGAGTTGTCACCAAGGCCAACCTATACGCCACGATCTTAGGATCTTATGATGTCGTGATCGGTATGGACTGGTTGGAATCGCATGAGGCAGTACTCGACTGTAAGACAAAACGATTAAGCTTGGTCGATGATGAGGGACAAAGATGCGTGATTTTAGGTTGGAACTAGGGATTTTCCTTCAGGTTCATCTCTTCCTTGCAGCTACGAAAGAGCATGTGCAAGGGATGTAATATTTATGCAATCCTTGCATTAAACGAGAAGGGAGTTGGCAGAAGGTCTAGAACACCTTCCAGTGGTGAGAGAGTTTGCGGACGTCTTCCTTGAGGAGTTACCTAGGATGTCACCAGAGAGAGAATTGGAATTTACCATAGACCTAAAACCGGGGATTGAACCGATAACAAGAAAGCCTTATCAGATGTTGAATCCGGAGTTACAGGAGTTTAAAATGCAACTGAAGGAGTTTTTGGACCTGGGACTTATACGTCCCAGTGTATCACTGTGGGGTGCGCCTGTTATTTTCATTTGAAATAAGGATGGGTCGTGGAGACTCTGCATTGACTACCTTAAATTGAACAAGGAAACGATCAAGAATCAGTATCTGTTTCCAAGGATTGATGATTTGTTTGATCAAATGAAAGGCACGATGGTGTTTTCAAAGATTGACTTGAGATCAGGGTATCACCAGTTACAGATCAAGGAGGATGATGTCCCTAATACCACCCTTAATACAAGGTTTGGACATTACGAGTTTATAGTTTTGCCTTTTGGAGTGACGAATGCCCCAGGGGTATTTATGAATTTAATGAACACGGTGTTCCACGACTACTTGGAAAAGTTCATCCAAGTATTCATTGACAATATTTTGATTTACTCTTGGACGATGGAGGAGCATGACGAGCACTTGTGCTTGGTACTACAGTGTCTATGAGAGAACAAATTGTATGGGAAATTGTCTAAAGGCTCATTTTATCAATAAGAGATTCACTACTTAGGGCATGTCATCTTCGGCAAAGGTGTCGCCGTGGATCCAGCAAAGGTCGAGGATATTATGGAATGGCCTACGTTGACGAATGTTTCAGAAGTGCGTAGTTTCATGGGTTTAGCGGGATACTATCGACGATTCGTCGAGGGATTTTTGAAGATAGAAAATCCGATTACGGAATTGCAGAAGAAGAACAAGAAGTTTGTTTGGACCAAAAAATGTGCAGAAGCATTTCAGAGTCTCAAGGAGATATTGACGACAACAACGATACTGAAGGTCCCTGATATGGACGCAGACTTCTTGGTATGCACTGACACATCGAAGGAAGTCTTAGGTGAAGTCTTTATGCAATATGGTCGAGTGATCACTTACATCTCGAGAAGGTTGAGAAGGCATGAGGAGAACTATGCGACGCACGATTTGGAGTTGTTAGCCATTGCTTATGCCTTGAGAGTTTGGAGACACTACCTTTTGGATGAAATTTCAAACTAAAAATGGACCATTGTGGACTACAACACATCTTTACGCAAAGTGAATTGAATGTGCAACAACGATGTTGGTCGGAATTTCTTAGGGAGTACAATTTAGAGATTACTTACATAAAGGGAATAATGAACAAAGTGGTTGAAGTGTTGAGTCGTAGACCGCACATATTTTCGGTGATGCCTCTTCAGACGAATCTATGTGAAAATATTCTAAATTTATAGCACGATGATGACTGGTACAAAGAGGCCAAGGATTTTATCAGACAAAACACAATGATGGTACCAAGATTTGAAGGATTTATGTTGGACGACGATGGATTATTGAGATTTAAAAATTGAATTTACGTACAACCAAACGATGAGTTGAGGAGTTTGATCCTAAACGAGGCTCACAGAGCAGTGTATATGGCTCACCCGGGAGTCACGAAGATGACAACAGACCTTAAACCCTTATTCTTTTGGAAAGGAATGAAGGCATACATAGTTAACCACGTGGAAAGATGTCTAGAATTTCAGCAGGTGAAGGATGCACATAGACATATGACAATATTACTACAACCACACGCTATTCCAGAATCAAAATGGTAGGTCATCTTGATGGATTTCATTGTTGGATTTCCACTGACGACAAGGAGACACGATTCAATTTTTGTGGTAGTCGACACTTTGACGAAGAGTGCTCATTTTATTCCTGTACGTATGATGTATCAGGCACCTGACATAGATAGAGTTTTCATCAGTGAGATTGTGAGACTGCATGGCGTGCCTAAGAGGATTATATTCGATCGAGGATCGGTGTTTACTGGACAATTTTGGACTAGTTTCCAAGAGGCCTTGGGAACCCAACTTAACTTTAGCACTGCGTATCACCTGGAGATAGACGGGCAAACTGAACGAGAAAACCAAATCTTGGAGGACATGTTGCGTATGTATGTTATGGACCAACATAAGCATTGGGAAGAATTATTTCCACTGGTAGAATTTGCGTATAACAATAGTTATCAAGGCACCATTAAGATGGAGCCTTTCGAGTTTCTTTACAGGTGATCGTCTCAGGCGCCTTTGAGTTGGGATCAACTTGAGGGTAGGGTCCTAGTGGGACTGGAAGAGATCCAAGAAATGGAAGATCAATGCAAACTATAAGATAAATGATCAAGGAAGCGCATGATCGACAATAGAGTTATGCCGATGCGCATCGTTTCGATCGTATTTATGAAGTTGGTGATCAAGTCTTCTTACAGGTGAAATTGGATAAGAGTTCGATCAAGTTTGGAAAGGGTTCTAAACTCTATCATAGGTTCAGGGGATCCTGAGAGATTGTGGAAAAGAGAGGGCCCGTGGCCTATTTGACTAGCCTTGCTTGATTATTTGAGGCATACACATGATGTTTTTCATGTCTCTGTTTTGAGACATTATCTTAGTGATCCTAATCATGTTGTTGACATGAGTTCCTTGCAGGATCGAACGAGGGTGTGCTCACAGCAGAGATGATATGTATCCTGGACCATCGCATTCGACAACTACGATGTCGAACAATAGATCAAGTAAAGGTCCAGTGGGACAACTATAGTCTACACTCGGTGACCAGGGAGGATGCATATGATATGCGTCAACAATTTATATTTTGGTTTGATAGATAGACTTATGATAGTGTGATACACTTTATTTCGGCACCTTTATACTGTGAAACTTCGGGACAAAGTTTAAACCAAGAGGGGGTGTATGTAACATCCCGCACTTGCGCGCACTGAGTGAACGTGTTCTTGAGGACACTTGCTTGCAAGTGATTCGGGTTATTATATCTATTGGTCATTTTTTATTATGATTATGAGACATTATGGATTTGACGATATGTTATTTGTTGTATTCACATAGATAGGTTCTATTGACTGGGTTTTCCTGAGTGTCCAGGAATTTTGACATTGAGGATGTAGAGGCATCGATGAAACCCTTTGGACTCTGGATCGAGTCAGGGAGAGGACTGTTGGGTTTGAATGTTATTGATGTGACACATCTACATATGATTAGATGTTATGATGATTGATTATTTTTGTTGACATGATTCGTTGATGGATGCAAGCTGATGATAGCTTGCTGACCAGACTCACATGTGGAGTATAGGGGTCACCCACAACAACCAAAGACTTTGAGGGAGAGGTGTGGGAGAAGCCCTACCACAGCCTACTAGCACTCCCTTTGTGGCTCAAACTGTAGGTTAACGATTACTTAGTTCGAGAAGACCCACGATGCCATGAGGGCAGACTGTGACAGTCTCTCACAATGATTCAGGGGCGCACAATAAGGCAGGGGCATTATTCCTTAGAGGCCCTTAGTCTCCCACAAGATCACCTAGCGGAGTATTGACTCCAGGGGTTTTTTACGTCTACCAAAATCAGTCAAGAGGTGAGTGGCACCTTGGAGGATGAAGTGGGCACATCGTGCAAGGAAAACATAAAGAAGCGAGTGGTACCCTTGGAGCACATAGTGCATCCTGAAGGGCACGTCGTGCAAGGAAAACAGAAAGAGGCGAGTGGCACCCTTGGAGTAGCTAGTGCATCCTGAAGGGCATGTCGCGATTTTAACTGGTAAGTGAGTAAACCTAGTCGACCTTAAAATGAATGATGTGATAAGTAAGATTATAAAACAATTTTCCCTAATAAAAATGTCGCCTAGCCTAGTGAAATTAAAATCTAGGTCTAAATAGAACATGTGGTCAAATAATAATAATAATAATAATAATAATAAATAAACATGTAACAAGAAGGGGTTAAGAAATTCAAATTTATTTATTAAAGTCAAAATTATAATGGAGGATTAAAATTTAAAAAAAGGAAATGGTTGTTTTTATCTATTTTTGCTAATTTAATTTTAGTTAAAAAGAAAAGAGGGTAAATGGTTGTTTCATCTACACTTGCTAAATTAATTTTTAATTAAAGAAAAAAAAAGGTAAATGGTTTTTTTATCTACACTTGCTAAATTGATATTTAGTTAAAAAGGAAAAAGAGGGAAACTTAAAAGAAATAGGAAAATTAAAGAAAAAGGGGAAACCTAAAGAAAAGGGGAAATGTAAAGAAAAAGCTGAATGTCTAACTTAGTAAGGAATCTTGTCTTGGGAACTTGCTATTTATTAACTCAACTAGGAATTAAGTAAGACGTAAGTCATTTAAGATTTGTAAGGGAATATTGGGACACCAAGGAGCATTTTTAAGAATGCTTTTAGGTGGGTGAGGGAAATAGGAATAATTAATTAATTAACAAAAAATAATTTTCTAGTGCAACTAGGGGATTAGGTGACATGTGTACGGGGTAGTTTTTTCCTAATTAATTAATTGAAAAAATAATTTAATGAGAATTTGAGAAACTAATTACTTGAAAACTCTATAAAAAGGATGGAGGAGGAAGAGTATGGATCTGATCTTTTTGCATAACATTACGCTGCTGAAATTTTACTTGACTGAACTTTCTCTTATGGGAGTTGGGATACCCAGCTTGGGTAACGAGTGGTATCTTGACCTTGCGAGGTGAGCTGGGTGATAGCAGTTCTCTGGTATTGTGTGCATGGTCCCTTTGCGACTCAGGGGGTTCAGGGGGAAGAAGAGTACCCCTAGCATTGGATGGGAGGTACCGGTGAGGTCACATCGGTTGGCAAGCGGGAGCTGGACGGAGTGCGCTAGACAACAACTACGGATCATTCTCATTTGGCTAAGGTACGTCTATTAAAGTTGTTACTTGCAATGCAATTTAATTTACACATGTTATTTTTCTGTGCTCGGTTGAAGATTTCATTGCCATGAGATTTCTTGCACCTGCTTTCCTATGGTATTTGTAATCCCCTTTCTTGTTGTATTATGAATTGATTTCCCATGGCGAACCCAACTTTTGATTGCAATGACTTCTCTGCATTGTTTTTTTTGATTAATACAATGAAAAATTGAGTTTTTTATTTTCTGAACCTTATCCCTTAAGTTATTAGTCCATGCCTGAGCAGTTGGCCAGGAGTCAAATCGACAGTCGTCACTCCGGTGTTTAAAGACCTATAGATTCAAATGACCTGCTTTCCTGTGCATGGATAATAAGTGAAGGATAAAATTCGCCCAGCTACCTAGCCCTTACTTATCTCTGCATTTTTCTTATGATTAACCCCTGACCTTTGCGCCTTCTTGTGAATGACTATCTCTGCGTCTTGATTGATTAAAACTCTGTTTTTCTCTGCGTTTTTATTTTCTTAAACTTTGAGTATCTCTGCGTTTTGTTGATTCATCTTTGATCAATTTCTTGGCATTTTATCTTGCGAATTGTTAGGATATTACCCAGTGCCTTGATTGGTATAGTCTCTATGATTTTAAAGATACATCCCAATGCCTTTATTGGTAAAACCTATGCATTATATTACTTACCATTGTGAATTATTACTCTGCGATTTTCTTTTTAGATAGCTAATTACATGGCACTTTACCCAACATCCATGCCACGATTTCCTTGGCACGATTTCCTTGGCACTTTACACCGAATCTACACCAAGAAATTCTGGGTGTAATACACAACAGCTACTCCACATCGTTTTGGAGTTATTACCCAAATTTTACACCAAGATCTTGGTTTATTAAACACCCTTTTTACACCACGAATTCTAGGCGAATTACCCAGTCTCGACACAGGGAATTCGCCCAGCCCTCACCACTACTTTTTGATTGCATTTGAACAACAACATCGAACACTGTTGACAACAATTTGATTTTATGGATTGCCATATCATGGATAGCAATACCGTGGGTAGCAATATCATTGAATAGCGATTTTAATATTTATTAACAGTGATGTTATTTATAATGTGAGACAGGGATACATTCATAGCGATTTTAGTGTTAGCAATTTTATAGTTAATGTGTGGCAAATAATTAATAGATGATGTGTGACAAAGATGCAATAGATAACATGTGACAATAGATGTTTATGAACAACAATTTTTTTTTATATTTCACATTTTATATTTACACCGCTACATCATAATACAACTATTCCTTTTAAAAGAAAATGACTTTGTGTTGTGTAAAAGACAATGATTATTGATAAATTGTTATTGTTGAAGGACACCATATATTTGATTGATAACTCACAACATCTACCCCAATCGCAACATTCACAAATTTATTCACTGCATTTACCCCAAATCACATCATATATTTGATTGATAAATCACAACATTACAAATGTATTTGATATAATTGTTATGTGAATAATATGTTGTTTAAGTTGCACTGAACCAATTATATTCGGTATATAGTTTCAGTTGAAAAGATAATGAATTCATAAGATAGATATACAATTTTCAGTTTTAAATAACGACTTAAACTGTAATATCTGGTAATGTTTAAACCGCGTTTTAAACTGTACTATCTGGTAATGTTTAAATAGATATTTATGTCTGGTAATATCTTTAGAATGCATTTATTTTTATTGCAATATTATTAGACTGCCTTTTTAATTGCAACATCATTAGACTGCCAGGATAATTGCAATATCTTTATACTGTGTGTATAACTGTAATATATCTAGACTACAATATCATATGACTACTTTTTATTCCTTAGACATCGAATACATACGTTTGAATGAAAACAACTTTATACATCTGATTTTAAATATTTTGAATGACAGTAAATATTCAATAGACAGCAAGTTAATACAGTAAATATTCATGACAACGATACACAATATAATTCCTTGCTAATTTCCTTTTCTAATTGTTAATTATTTTGTTAGACAACGATCTCATTAAGGGATAGCACTAAATTTAGACAACAATGTCATTATTTTATATCATTAGTATTAATATCATTATTAGCTTCTATTTTGTATTTACCACAACGAATATTAATGGACCGAAATAATAGTATGGGACAACGTCATCATTGTTAGATATAATAGTTCACATTATGGTCACCTTTATGGTCACATTTATGATAATAGTAACATCTATAATAATTCACTCATTCGCACTTATACATCATGCTTAACAAATAATGGGTTTTGGTTGTTGGTGAAGTCGATTAATAGCTTGCGCAATTTCATTTGAGTGATGCCATCTTGCATCTTGTTGAATTGTTGCTTGGGTGCGTGGGTATAGTGTTCTTGTCAGTTAATTCGGTCTCCTAGCGCATTGGATTTTTCTTGGGTTATAGGTCTAGATATGTTATTTTGTGCCAAGGTTACTGTCATGTCTATCGCCTTATGACGACATGAATCCTGATGAGGGGATCATTGCGTGCCCTCACGGATAGATGTGAACGATAACCTGGTCGGAGTCTTGTGCTTCCCGATGTGGGAGTTTGGTTCATTGTAATTGATGTTAGTACTTGGTTTTGTAATTACTTAATGCATTGGGTTTACGCGCCGTAAATGTTTCTAGATACTGGTCGTCAAAGCCGTTGTGTTGGGTTTGTTGATGTTGTCCTTCAGCTGGTAGGCGTTATCTTGCTTTTGTCAGGCGAGTATTTGTTTTGATCTATCTATTAATTATTGCATGTTTTGTCCAATTTCTTGATGTGCTAGTGTATGAGTCATTGTTTAATATTTCCTGATCTACGTGAGTTGTGTTCGTCGTCAAGTTGCATTGTTTAACTGTTGTCATCATTTTCCTTCCTGCTAAAAAAAAAATTGCTTTTGTGTTGCGTCAGATGTATTCGTAATGATGGGGTCATTACACCATGAGGTTACCTTATGGATGAAGGGAAAAGGATGGATTTGCAATTTTTATAATGATAATAATGAATGATAGTCTTCATAACCATAACCAAACCAACTTGGAAGGATGAGATGGACCAATGGAGTTAGATGAATGGGATAATGATGTAGGGCATTAGATTAAAGAGATAACAAACCCTTGAGTCTCTGTAGGATGTGAAAAAATAAGACAAGTCAAAAATTATAAAAAAATTGCAAGCAGAAAAGGGGAAACACCTTAGCATAAAGGTGATATTCTCTTAGCTAGTCAAATATTAGTGATAGTTAACCAAGGTGGACAATTTGAATAGAAAAAATATGGAATTGTTTGAATTAAAGTATTTGATTAAAGATTAAAAAACTCCCTTAAGTTGTATACCTAATGGATAACATTGAAATGCTAAGGGAACAATAAAAAGTAATAATGTAATGATTGTGAAGGGGTGTCCCTCTCTAGTAGCAAGCCCGCTTAATGATATTGATGAGTGGATTGAGAAAGAAGAATGATGATTAAGGATGATCGGTAAGGGTCATAATAATGACCCATATATTTTTAAAGTGTCAAGATAGGAAAGGATGAAAAGTGATAGACTAGGATAAAGTTTAAACTTTTAAATTTCCAAAGTATAATAACTGTCTACTTCTTGGTTTTTAGATCTTCAAAGGCAGAGTAAATATACTATGTAATAGGTTGAGTCTTAGAGATAGAGGAACAAATGCCTAACATAAAGAGTAAGAAGCTTGTATGCCAATGAATGGTTGTGTGTTTGAATTAGATGAGCTAATTCTTTTAAGGGTGAACAATGATAATTACCTGGTGATGGATAAATCATTAGGGCTTAACCATTCCTTCACGTATGTAGATTAAACATAACAGAAAAAATAAATCATAATGACCTATTATTTACATGCTATTGGGTGTAGTGGTCCTTGAATGAATAAGCTAGAGATCTAAAGTGATGTAAGAACCTTGTGTAATGATCAAAAGATATACAAAATCGAGAATTTAAATATTGATGAATTATGGCATACTATTGAGGCCAATAATTATAACTTAATGCTAAATTTCACCAAAATTCCCTAGGCAGGGAAGAATACATGGCTCAAATTGTATCTCTATATGATGGGGGCTTACATGAAAGTCAACAGTGTGTTCGAATAAGGAAAATATATGAAAACTTTATTATATTGATAGGGTGACTATGCATATAATGTAAATTGTCAACCTTCTTGTTGAAAGAAGAGAAAATCATAATAAAAAACATGATCGGTATCTGGATGACCACATGACATTCACAGTATTGATGATCCTTTGTAGAGTTAGCTTGGGCTGGAAAACTGAGCCAAGTAGATCCACGTACTAGATGGATGTTTTGATGATATTTCTTACATAAGATATACAAGTTGGTATTCATTATTTCTTTATGTAGGATAGTGAATTTGATTTTATTGATGAATCATGATAAGAATGCTCATGATTTTTTATTGCTATACATTTGATATGTGTTGATATCATTATCATATTCTTGGTGTTATGCTATGATTTTATGTTAAAATGTGGTTCCATTTATTATGTCAATGTAATGATATATATTTGATAAAGATATGTCGAGGTTATAATCTTATGATGGTATTTCATGATGTGATGACATGCATTTTTTATGAAGAGATGGTTAGTGATGACATGTGTGAGCATGTGGTACCTTACTATTCAGAATGTCATGATGAAAATGATGTTGTTTTCTCATGATGGCATGTGAGAGTTAGCATGCGGATTATTTTCTATGAGATGATGATATTATGATTATAACTAATGCATTGGGTGCATGTTGTGAGGAGGTGATTGACAGGAAATCCACTAGTGGGATGAGAGATCTGGTTCATTTGGTGATCTCATGGGATCCCATTCCTACAAAGGATAATATCTGCAGAGCAAAACCTTATGGGTTGGGGTTAAAATCAATATGCCAACAATTATTTTTCCTTGTATAATTCTTGATAGGAAATAAGACCATCTTGACAAGTCCAAATACCTTGATAATGGAGTTGTGATGTTGAAGTATAGAAGGTTTGGATTAATACTTGTTGGTGGGGTTGTTGGATTGGACTTTGATGCATGGGGCTGAGTACTCAATAGGAGTTGTGGAGGAATTTTAGGTAATCCTTTCAAGATGCCTGGGGTATGCGAGTAGTGTACTAGACTATTTGTATTCTTGGGTAGATGAGGTCTCAAGCCTTGGGGCCCTATTTATACCAATAAGATTTAATCTTGGTAACAACAGTTAGAAAGAAGGGCTAGAGAGTACCTGCACTTCCTCAAAGTTGTGATGTAGAATTTCAATGCTTTTTGTGGTCACTTGGGTGTCTCTTATACTAGTTATAGTAGAGGATGATGTGGAAAATACAAGGAGAAAATAAAAACCTATAAGTAACATAATTAAAGTTAACTTCATGATGAAGTTCCTTGAAATGGGGGAGTATGTAATGCCCCATACTTTTAATTAAAGTAATGAATAATAAATAAATAGTTTTAAAATAATAATAAATAATAATAAATTAAAGTAAAAAAGATAGCAACAAATAAATAATAACATGATAATAAAACAACTAAGAAAGTATAAAAGAAGAAAAAGATAAAAATAAGATAAATTGCTCAAATGGAATTAAAAAAAAAACTAAATAAAAAAAAGGCTAAAAAATTATGTGATTAATTACTTGATAACAAGAAGAACCTATACATGGAATTTTTTGTATGGATAGACAAGAATATATCTATTTAATGAAGGTGGAGAAAGGAGTGTGACATATTTTGCTTGAGCAATTTGATGGAAAGACTTGGATGTTTCCATAGGTAGTTGATTAAGGGCTTGGTGGACTCTCAATCGTGATGACTGAGAGGTTGGTTGGGAGGAGAGTCATCCCCCACACTTGGTTGTGGTATGTTGGATCAAAAATTGGAGTGCAATGATTATGGTTATGTGTTCACAACGTTCTAAATAAATTGAATTATTCAACTTTCAAATAATGTTCTCACCACTTGATCCTGCTTATGGATTGTGTATTCAAAATCAATTTATCTTTATTCTTATCAGTTAATGCTTGCAAATTACTACATAAATTACTACATTAATTTTAGTCAATTAAATTGATTGAAAAACTTAAGCCATTACAATTCATTCAACACTATTAAATTAACATATAGTTAATCAAGTAACATATTATTGATAACAGTCCAAATCATACTATGAATTTTAAATTCTTTAAACTTTCTAAATATTATAGATTTGTTGAAACAAGTGTTAATAATAATAAATTTTGAATACATTACACTTTCCAAATATTATAAATTTAATGGAACTACTATATAGGTGAATAATATGTTTAATTGACAAACATTTGACTTGTAATATGAGCGACATACTTTAAATATAAGTCACATGTAAGATTTATTTTTAATATAACACAAATTAATATGCTACTTTAGAGATGTTATTTAAATATAATATTAAATTAAATATTATTTTAAAATTTTGAATATTTATTTATTAAAAAATAAACAAATAAATAGTATTTAAACTAAAAAATAACCATAAATGTTTAAAAAAATTTAAAATTATTTATAAATAAATTAAATTTATTTTTAATTTCAAATTTATTATTTATGTTTTTTAATTAAATATTTCAATTTTAATAAATATTTTTAATCGATTTAACTTTATCATTAAAATAAATAAGATTAATATAAAATTGTGTAAACAAGGTCTCAAACATCACTTTGTTAAAAAATATTAATATATTTCCAAAACTCGTTATCTCAAAATATATCAAAGTAATAATTATAACACCACATTTAGTGGTGTCTACAATCACCACATTTATTGCTGTCTACAATCATAACAAAGGATTAATCATTACACCATTTATTATATGGAGAAAATAAATCCAATTGTGTGATTCAAGATAATTATTTTTATCTTCAAACCAGGAAGAATATGATAAATGAAAGCACTTGCATGTACATATGGCCAGGTCACTTTAATACAAAGTATATGGTCAAGTCACATTAATAAAAATCATATTCTTTCATTCTAGTTCTTTTCAAAGCTCTGTTTTAATATCAACATGATCAAATGCCTATCATGAAAAACCTAGGAAGGATTAGTTGTTTAAAACAGATTCAGGAGAACGCTTTTATCACTTAATTTGACAAAACATAGAACAATTAGGAAAAATTAGCAAGAAGAAAAATTAGCAACAAGCAATTTACAAATCGAACTACCCTTAATATTTTCCTTCCCTTTTCTACAGTGCCATGTGTTGCAACATAATTCCATTATTGATGTTACATGTTTGGTTCCAAGTGTTTGGTGTCAAAGATTTTATAATACCTCTTTTCAACAGTTGATTTGCCTCGACCGGATCAATAATGCTATAGTGAATCAACACCTTTGAGTCCATTGTAGGATTTGTTATGATAAGAAGAAATCAAGATATTAATTGTGTAATGTTAATTTAGAAATGGGGTTCGAGTTTTAACCAATTTTTTTCCAAGAGAAAAATTGCTCATTTATATTTATAATATAATTGTGTACATGTAACATCATATTTTTTCTATATATATTTCTCCTTCCAATATTACTAATAACNAACTTAAAAAAAAAAAAAAAAAAACAGGAAGTGTTTCTTTAGGTTCTTTCAGTATACAGGCTGAAGTGATTCATGAGCATCCCATAACTACAATAAGAAAGCTAATGTGAAGTACCTCTATTTACCTATTCAAATAGGATTTCCTTTTAAAAATAAAAAACTATCATCTTTCTCTTTTGTTTTAGGAACCCTAAAAAGAAAATATTTTTTGCTAAAACAAATTTAAATAGAGGGTAGGGCCCTCATTTCCATCTACCCAGAGGTTCTATTCAATTTTCCCTTCAATCTTCAGCGAAGCCTTCTTTGAGAGAAAATCTGCCTCCTTGTTTTGTTCCCTATATATATGTGAGTAACTAATCTCCCTGAAAGATTTTGTGAGCTCACTAATCTTGTCCTTCCATCCCACAAGAGAGGCAACCTATAATTCCCCTTTGCCATTCAACCAGTCAATGATAATTTTAGATTCGCCAAAGACCTGAAGGGCTACAATGTTCAAACGCGTTGCCAATATGAGGGTAGCCCAAGCTCCTAGCAACTCTGCCCTAGTATTTGTCCCTGGACCACAATTGTATGTCCATTTATAAACAGTGTTTTCATTTAACCTTATCATCCCCCCTGCTCCACTCCGTTTCCCATTTGTCTGCGCTGCTTCATCGAACCAACTAATTGTGGGAAGCAAGTGACTAGGGAACTGGTCATTTCGTGGGATAGCCTTTTTTTGAGAAACTGTCATGTTTGCTGAGTTTCCAAGTATTTTGTATACAATCGAAAAGATAGAAGGATTCCTATTTTAAAATATTCTCTTATTTCACTCCAACCAAACAAACCAACACACTAAGGAGGGGAGAGTGATGTGATTTCTCTCCTTTCTAACCCAGTTTTCATAGTAAGCAGTTATAGTATTTCCTTCCCAAACAATATTTAAATTAAGACCTCCTTTTATCCTATTCTAGACTTGTTGTATGAAATTGCACTTAACAAAAATATGTACCATAGATTCTGCTTCATTTGATCACAGAAAATAAATACTAGGACCTTCCCAAACTTTTCATTGCAATGTGTCCCAAGTTAGTATTTTATTTTTTGTAGTTAACCAAGTGAAAAGTCTAATATTTTGAGTGATATCCCACTTCCACATATGTCTCCTCCAACCCCTAATTACCTAGTGCCACAATTTTTTTGTTAACGCACAATAAACGTTTTTAACCGTTAGAATACCTGATTTATCTCCCCTTGTCCAAATAAGCTCATCATCAATATTTTGTAGTTGCACTCCCGCTCCAGTTAACTCCCTACAATAAACATCCCATTTTGTTTACAGTTCACCTATGAGACTGAGCTCATCACTAGTTTTCCAATTTTTAGCAATAATACCAGGTCTAATTTTACCTTTAGCCTGGTATAGATAATTCAAGTTTTTTTCCTTTCAACATTGTTAAAAGTTGTAGTGATAAAAAGGACTTCCCCATCCCCAAAATGAAATCCTTTCCAATCATGAACGAATGACCAGACCCAAGACTCCAACTCATCCAATGGGTGATCAAATGGAGAAACTTTAGTAGATTTTTCTAGGTTTGAGAGGCGGAATAAACTCTAGTTGTATCTGATATGAACCAGGAAGAGGCCGAACAATGTGGAAGGTATTTATCTTTGATCACCTTATTCCATACTCCATCCTTCATCAGGACCTGCCATAGGGAATTTGCTACTAGTGCTCTATTAAAGTGAAAAATATTTCTTAACCCCCAGCCACGGAAGTACTTTGGTTTTGCTATAACTTTCCAACTGCATAAATGAAAGTGTTGTTTTCTGTTATTGCCCGACCAAGAAAAATTAAACATTAATTTCATGATCTTATCGAGAACTGATACTAGAATGGCAGCCAATGCCATCCAATATATTGGTTGACATTCAAGTACTGCTTTGATTAGTGTGAAGCGACCTCCGAGAGACAACCATTTGTTGCACCAATGTTCGATCCTTTTTTCAAACTTTGCTAGAAGCCATCTCCAATCAATAGACTTGTATGAATCAACTTTTAGGAAGTCTCCAAGATATTTGAATCCCTTTGAGAGATCATCAAAATTGTAAGGGAAAATTTATTTTAACTTTTCTAAAGACTCCCCTTGTATTCCAACATATAGAAAGGATTACTTTGTCCAGTTTATCTGTAAACCCGAAGCACTACAAAATATAATTAGAATCTCTTTTATCTCCTTCCACTCATGTACCGATGCTTTTGTCATAATAAGAACATCATCCACAAAACACAAGTGGAGTATCTTTACTATTTTGGATACCTTCACCCCCGGCATCTTTCATTCATCATGTCCTTTCTTTAACAACAGACTGAGTCTTTCCATGACTAAAATAAACATCAACGGTGATAACGAGCATCCTTGAGTTTTAATCAACTTATATCCATCTTAAATCCATATATTCATGTCCTAACAGGGATCAAATACCGAGAAATACAAACATGAATAATTTTATTTTTTACTTTCAATTACTTTATATATATAACCGATACAAATAAAATGTGTAAACTAAACCTTTATTATCTTAAAGCTTCGTGAAACAAATTCTTTGATAACGGAGAGGAACTTTCAAACAGGGAGGTCTAAAAGAAGGGAGGGATGGTTTGATGTATGAACTTTGATTTACGCATATTTTTTTAATTGAATTTTATTTTTCACATTTGTTTTGTCGTGAACATATTGAAACTTGGACTTTTTCGTTTAAATAATATGTATTTCCTTTATGGAGGACACACGTTTCAACCTAAAGGGAAAGGGAGTTAATAGGTCCCTTGTATAACTTCTTTACAAGATTTAAAAAAGAGAAGTCACCGAATAACCGAGCTATACGCAGGGGAGGGATATTGGTTTAGAGAAACACTGAACATCCTACATATAAGGTATATTTAATTTCTTCTATATGTTATTATTATATCATATTATTATATGATATGAATTTCGGAATACTAGTTAATTGATATACTTAAATTCATTAAGTCAAATGGTTAATTGACGACAAATTTTTTCATCATGAAATTCTCACTCTTACTTAGGAAGAAATCCATCCTTAAACCTTAATGTTTTAAGGTTTTGGTACCTATCCATAAATCTACTGTATTATTATAAGGTTTTAAAAATCACAATTATTTATATTTTTTTGGATTGCATTTAAATCTTTGAAATTAATATAAAGAGTTATTTTAACATACTCTCATAATTTTGGTGTAGTCTTAAATTTATAAAGGTAACATGGGTAGTAATCCTTTGGATTCATAAATCAATCAATGAAAAGTAGATGGAAGCAAAAAGTTGACGGAGGAAACAAGGTTACTTTGGCAATAGGGTAGTTTTTGAAGGTGTGGAGGGTAATATTGTCTATGCTTGGGAACAATGACATAGATGAGAGTAGTATAGTCAAAGGGAATTACGAGAGTACCCTTATTCAGGGAGGTTAAGTTAGGGGAATCAAGCAAGACAAAGGAAATGGGGGTGCAATAAAAGAGATTTGGGAAGCTTCAAGTATGGTGGAAAAACGTTCTAATGGATTAGATAAAAATTCATATCTGAGTAGATGGGGCAAAAATTAGATTGGAGAGTTCCTTATGAAAAATGCATAAAATCATAGATATGAAGTCATATCCTCTAGAGTGGGTAACTATATGCAATCACACAATTGTAGGGAAATTTATCGTGATTTGGCCTTTAGAGAAGGCATTGGTTTGGTGGATCAACTCGATATGGAAACCAAAAGGATAGGTTGACCTAAAGCTAGGCTCCAAGGGTTTTTTTCACAACCATTTTTGTGAATATAGAGGACATAGAACACATCTTTGAAAATGGACCTTATCTCTTCATCTCAACAAGTTTACATCTACAATTCTAGATCCTGAAGTTTATCCCTAAGAAAGAAGACTTCACATAAACCCTAGTATGGATCTAACTCTACTCACTACCACACGATTTTTGGGATGAGGAAACTCTCACTTGAATAGGAAACATGCTTGCTAACTAGGTCAAAACCTTTGAAATTAGCAAGACAAGTACACTGCATGTGCTAGAATATGTCTCTATGTGAATGTATCAAGCACCTTCTCGAAATCAATCT
>SNQJ01S0013549.1:56152-77780 GCA_010110895.2 Picea sitchensis
AGGGGAGGGATATTGGTTTAGAGAAACACTGAACATCCTACATATAAGGTATATTTAATTTCTTCTATATGTTATTATTATATCATATTATTATATGATATGAATTTCGGAATACTAGTTAATTGATATACTTAAATTCATTAAGTCAAATGGTTAATTGACGACAAATTTTTTCATCATGAAATTCTCACTCTTACTTAGGAAGAAATCCATCCTTAAACCTTAATGTTTTAAGGTTTTGGTACCTATCCATAAATCTACTGTATTATTATAAGGTTTTAAAAATCACAATTATTTATATTTTTTTGGATTGCATTTAAATCTTTGAAATTAATATAAAGAGTTATTTTAACATACTCTCATAATTTTGGTGTAGTCTTAAATTTATAAAGGTAACATGGGTAGTAATCCTTTGGATTCATAAATCAATCAATGAAAAGTAGATGGAAGCAAAAAGTTGACGGAGGAAACAAGGTTACTTTGGCAATAGGGTAGTTTTTGAAGGTGTGGAGGGTAATATTGTCTATGCTTGGGAACAATGACATAGATGAGAGTAGTATAGTCAAAGGGAATTACGAGAGTACCCTTATTCAGGGAGGTTAAGTTAGGGGAATCAAGCAAGACAAAGGAAATGGGGGTGCAATAAAAGAGATTTGGGAAGCTTCAAGTATGGTGGAAAAACGTTCTAATGGATTAGATAAAAATTCATATCTGAGTAGATGGGGCAAAAATTAGATTGGAGAGTTCCTTATGAAAAATGCATAAAATCATAGATATGAAGTCATATCCTCTAGAGTGGGTAACTATATGCAATCACACAATTGTAGGGAAATTTATCGTGATTTGGCCTTTAGAGAAGGCATTGGTTTGGTGGATCAACTCGATATGGAAACCAAAAGGATAGGTTGACCTAAAGCTAGGCTCCAAGGGTTTTTTTCACAACCATTTTTGTGAATATAGAGGACATAGAACACATCTTTGAAAATGGACCTTATCTCTTCATCTCAACAAGTTTACATCTACAATTCTAGATCCTGAAGTTTATCCCTAAGAAAGAAGACTTCACATAAACCCTAGTATGGATCTAACTCTACTCACTACCACACGATTTTTGGGATGAGGAAACTCTCACTTGAATAGGAAACATGCTTGCTAACTAGGTCAAAACCTTTGAAATTAGCAAGACAAGTACACTGCATGTGCTAGAATATGTCTCTATGTGAATGTATCAAGCACCTTCTCGAAATCAATCTGTATTAGCTTCTAAGACATGTAGTGGAATAAGACCCTAAACTATGAGCATATATCATTTCAATGCAGAAAATTCCACAAAAATGGACATATGTTTCATGATTGTCCACTCAACATAGTAGTCATTGCTAGAAAATAAGAAGAAGGTGTGGATAAGGAAGATTTTGTCAAAGTTTCTAAAAAATGAAATTTAGGAAATAAGCATATCAACTAGGGGGCCAATAGTGCTCCTAAAGTGGCCAATAACTTTTAGTCATTATCCTCTAAACAAGGAGACCCATAGATGAAATATGAGGATGCATTAAAGGGTGCTATGATAAATCCCTCTCCCAAAACCACCTTAGAGGAACCAAACATAGGAAAAATAAAAATAAAAATAGCACAATCAACGAAAAAAGAACCTACAACCAAAGAAGATCTGGAAATGGAAACATACAGGAAGATAAAACCAACTCAAAGGAGGAAGAAACAGAGCCAACATGTGATATTGAAATGTAAGAGGTAGATCTACCAACACTTATTGAAATGTATGGGGGGAAAAGTCTAACCAATCTATTAGAAGAAGAAATGCAACTCTTACAAAAGAAGCTAATGAAAGGAAAACTAAAGTAGGTTCAATCTCCCAAAGTCAAGGACAATAAATTGGAATTGGCATTCAAATGACCCAACTCAAATCAATGAAGAAAATGGGAGGGGAAGAAAAGAAAAGGGGCATAAAACCTAGAAGGAAAAAAATCAAGAAGGGGCTCAGCTAATAGATTCAAGGCAAGTCATATCGCTCCTGGACAAGTACTTTTTCACTCATACTAGGGTTTAATAATGAAAATCACATGATGGAATATCAACGGAGTAAAGGGGAAATGAAAACAAAGGCTACTCAAATATATAATAACCATAGATAAACTTGCCATCTTTGATTTAGGAAACAAAATGTGAGTGAGACACTATGAAGTAAATGACCTCTCAATGTTGGAAAGGATGTGAAACAATAACAATCAGTGTGGAAGGACTCTCCGAAGGTTTGTTTATTTTATGAAACCCAACCCTGGTGGTTTTAGAAAAAATCACAGAAACAAGTAGCACCATCACATATAATTTCAAGTAGATTGGGTAAGGAGAAGGGGGTACCATAACCAATGTCTATGGACCCAATATCATGGAAAAGAAAACTAGAGTTCCTATAAATATTGTAGAACATGGACACATCCCTGGTAGAGAATCCCTAGATCATAGGGGAGATTTCAACATTATTACCTCTCTAACTAAGAAAAGAGGGGGCACTAAGTGCTTGGAAGAAGACAATATAAGATTCAAAGAAACCATTTAAAGGTTATGAATGGTGGACATGGTCATCCATAATGGATGTCACACCTGGAATACTAAAAGAGAAGGAATTCATCAGGTTGAGGTAAGATTGGATTGCTTTCTATTTTCCAAATCCATGATGAGAACTAGAGAAAAGATTGAAGCAAAATTTATACCCAGTGCAAGATATGATCATTAGCCAATTTGTCTCTCATGGGAAATCTCCCCCCCACTAAATCGAGAATTTTATACTTTGATAAATTCTTGTTATACCACCAAGACTTCAAAGAAAACATTAAACAATGGTGGAAAGAGGTGGTCTCGACAAGGGGAATGTTGATATACCGATTTTGGAAAATATTGAACAATATAAAGTCAGAACTCAAATCCTGGAACAAATAAGTTTTTGGAAACATATTTCAAGCTCAAATGGATTTGGAGAAACAAATGGAGAAGGTGCAGCTAACCATCATGTTGTAGCAGAAAACAACCTCCCAAATTTTGCATGTGATATAAATAAAATTTGGGACCCTTCATTCTTTTTCATTTTAAAAAGAAAAACTTTTAATGATATATATAGTAGTAAGTGTCTATAAAAAATTTAATTTTTTTTTTTAAAGTTGTCATGATTTTGTTATATTGATCATGCTCTCAAGTCTGCTGAAGCTTAATTTGGATTTTAATTTTGATATCTTCCTCTTGGTTTGTTTTCAATTTATAAGCGTTTCGATCAGGGATTTTGATTGCCAAGTCACTAAAAATTATTTTTTTATTATTAATTGATCAAAATGTCCTTGATTATTTTACTCATATACACACCTTTGACATGTTTCTACTTGACCTACAATATTTGGTAAGCTAAAATTTTTGGATTATATTGCTTATTTGAGTTTTCATTTTGTTTGAANTCAAATGGATTTGGAGAAACAAATGGAGAAGGTGCAGCTAACCATCATGTTGTAGCAGAAAACAACCTCCCAAATTTTGCATGTGATATAAATAAAATTTGGGACCCTTCATTCTTTTTCATTTTAAAAAGAAAAACTTTTAATGATATATATAGTAGTAAGTGTCTATAAAAAATTTAATTTTTTTTTTTAAAGTTGTCATGATTTTGTTATATTGATCATGCTCTCAAGTCTGCTGAAGCTTAATTTGGATTTTAATTTTGATATCTTCCTCTTGGTTTGTTTTCAATTTATAAGCGTTTCGATCAGGGATTTTGATTGCCAAGTCACTAAAAATTATTTTTTTATTATTAATTGATCAAAATGTCCTTGATTATTTTACTCATATACACACCTTTGACATGTTTCTACTTGACCTACAATATTTGGTAAGCTAAAATTTTTGGATTATATTGCTTATTTGAGTTTTCATTTTGTTTGAATAAGAGATTATAAATTTCAAATTTTTATCAAGTTATAATCATGCTCATGAGATCTTAACTTACCTTTTCGAAATTATAATCAAGTTACTATCATGAATATAAAAATCTCCATGATCCAAAGAAAATACTTGATACATTTTTGTGGATTATCGTGCGTTACCCTGTCGTCATAAATATAAATGATCTTAATGGATGATTAAAGCCAGGGCATTTTCGAACTTCATACAAACATGTGACATTTCCCAAGCTATACTCACTCCCCTCCATGTATTGTACTTTTTTGTCTCATCGTATTCACAAATCAATACCTCACTTCAAGTCATGATAAATCCTGAATACAATGTAGTTACTTGGTTTGGGATATTTTCCCAGGTATTGAGGATTTTTCATATAAATGTGAGTGAATGTTTATTATGTTTCCCTGAGAGTTTTCTTGAGATGTAATAGACTTTAGCATGGGTATGATATCAAGAATTGAACCTGGGAACGAACTAATTCAAGCCAATGAAGAACATTACCCGATTTTTCAAAAGGTTGGCTGGTTATATTTCCTACAAATGTTCAATGGATATAATCTACAGGTTACCAGAGTCTTTGCTTTGAGTTTCAATGGTCAACCTGCCAAAATATGAGATTTTGAATTAAATTTGAATGAGGAAATAATTGCAAAGGCCACTAATTTGCCATTAAAAGGAGAATTATGGTCCAAGACCAAAAGGGTAAAAGATATCCCCTTGTCTGAAATCTTAATCTAAGCCAAATGAAAATATGATTATAAAGGCATGCCTCTCTCTTTGGTCAAGAATAAATGGCATTTTATATTAGGTATAATCACAAGTTATGTAACATGTGAAGGTCGCTATAGTCTCTACTTTATATATCATTTTCGACTATTGATGGTTTTCATGGGCTACAAATTAAATATGCCATTCTTCTTACTCAAAATCCTTTCAAAAATGGCTTGTTTCTATCAAAGAGATCATGTCAGTTCTGAAAGAAATCTTTTTCATCATGGTTTAATCATAGTTTTAATTGAGTTTTAGTTGAAGCAAAATAATGATTCTTGGGAAGAATTTGTTAGAAGAAATCATTTTCTGGAAAACTCACAGTCGAGTTTACATGATCTTGAATTAGGTTTTGAGCTTTTGAATCCTATAAATGATTATGGTCTTTCTCACCCACATATTTCAGACTCTTAGCCGAATACAACAAGGGTTACACACAGTCATGCAATGAGGGAAAATTCTAAGCCATAATCGATAACTTTTGAAAAAATCGAACAATATTCGTTTGAAGCATCAGAGCAGACTGTAGCTTCCTCTCTCACGTCTGAATGTCAATAAGGAGTAAAGAAACTTTTTTGTAGTAAAATAAATGTTTCCAAAGAAACAAATGATTTTAATAATAAATGACAAGGGAGAAATTTCTCCAGGTTTCTCAGAAATAAATCTAGAAAAATCATCAATTCCAGCCCTTCTATTCCGATAGAAGATGATGATTTAGGAAAAACCCAAGAGTTCTCTTCTCACAAGATTGATTCCTTGCATACTTTGAAAGAACCATTAGAAAAGGCTATTGAAAATCTTGTAGAAGGAAAACCCAAAATTGACCCAGGACTGGAAGCTTCCTTTTGGAAAGACAAATATTTTCCAGTGGTCCTTGTTTTACAAGAAAACTTAGTCGACTTCGAGTTGGAAAACCAATTACTCAGAACACAAAATAAATCATTAGTTGAAGATCAAAGGAGGCAAGCTTCAGTTTCAAAGCGTGATAAGAAATAATATTTTGTTAAAATTAACTCCCCAAGGGTTAATAGTTTTGTAAACTCAGAATTTAAATGTTCCACCAGATAATGCTTAATATGTAGTTTTCATTTTACCAGTACAAATTTACTATTTTGTTTATTTTGTTTTTATTTCATTCTTTTAGAAAGAGTAGTTACATAATTTAAAATTCTGTAACCACTCTAATTTTGGTTTGTGTTTATTAATTATTGCTATTTTTTATTTATTTTACATGTGTGAAATGGATGATCTGGACAAATATTGGAACATAGAATATCATAATTCCAGGCATAATTTCAAGAAAAGATCAGTTAGTTATTTAAATAAAACTTATCGCTTTTTTATGTAGTTTTGGTTTGGGAATCAAAACATTTTGATAATTCCCCATTCCTAATTTTGAAGAGGATAACTACTTTTATTTATAGATTGTAGTTACACTTTTGATAAGACTCTTTTATATAAAAGAGAGAGTAACAATGATAAAAGGGGTTCAATTTTTTGGAAAAGAATCAAACTTGTGCACTATTGTAGAAGTTTTCTCTTTGAAACTTATACTGGATCATTTTGGCTTTGAATATTAATACAAGCATCAGTATTCAACATTGTTACTGGTATTTGAGTGTTTGTTTTTCATATCATAGTCGTATTTGAATGATGTGTTACATGAATTAATATTGATTCAATTAATTACTATTAATTGATTGGATTCATTTACTTATTGTCATACACATTATTTCATGATTGAAATGTATATGAATTATGTTCTGGTTAAATATCCGTGTTAACTATTTAAACAGATTTCTTAAATTCATTCACAGTTGGTATATTCAAGCTTTTATTTAGAAGATCTATATCCTTTGCATATTGGTTATTTTATTTATTTCATATGCAAAGAGGATCATACCCGGGTGTTAGTTTAAACTTGACTGTTAGATTAAATTCTCCTTAGATTTTATTTCAATTTCAAATATATTTGTTAAAGAAAAAATCAAAATCTCCTTTCGTAGGAGTAATTCTCATATTGATTGTAATTAGTTTTCATTTCAACTAGTTATAATTTTTTACATTATTTAGATTTTTATTTTGATATAAACATTGTATATAAAATATGATTATAAACAATTAGCAATTGTATATATTTCTATTAGATTTAGTTCTTTTTTAATTTAGGATAGTTAAAGGTAACTGGACCTCAACCAGTCGAAATTTCCATTTACAACGGATAAGGGTCTAATCGGGACCCTGATCAAGCGATTTCCTAAATGTTGAATATGGTCATATTTGGCCATCAACACATCATCAAAGAAGGAAAGAATGAGGAGCTAGCATGGAAGGAGGAAAAGTTGAGGGAACAAGTAAAATCCAAGGAGAAGCAAGAAGAAGTTATCTTGAGACAAAAACAAAGAATCAAGTGGCTCAAATAAAGTGATAGGAATTAAAAGTTCTTCCAAAACTCTATGATTAACAGAAGATGCTTAAATAAAATAGTTTTTGTGCTAGATGCTCAAGGAGGAAAACTAGAGATTCATGGAAACACAGAAAGGGAACTCAATTCATATCACCACCAACTCCTCTTTGAGATAGAAGTAGAGAGATAGGAAGCTATTAGATCAATCTTGAAACACATCCCCAAGCTTGTTGCCCCATAATAGAATTCCAACTTGATGAGAAAAATTTCTCTAGAGGAAGTAGAAATAACAGTATTGAATATGGAATCAAAGAATTTTCTAGGCCTAAATGTATTTACAATAGATTTCTTTCAGAATTATTCATCAATAATGGGGGGAATGTTTGGAGGGTAGTAGAGGACTCTAGAGCTACACGAAGAATTTTGTGGGGTTTTGACTCTACCTTACTTATGCTCATTCCCAAAGAAGAGTGAGCTAACTCTTGAGATATATTCAAATTGTTCTCCCTATGCAAAGTGATCTATAAAATCATCTCAAAAGTCACTACCAATAAACTAAATCTAATCATGTCTTGTATCACCTCCCATGACTAAGGAGGATAAGTGTATGCCAATTACATTTGACATGTTCAAAGCCTTTGATCATCTAAACTAGGATTTTTTAGTTCATATGCTAAATTCGTTTGGCTTCGATCCAATCTAGATCTGTTGGGTCAAAAAAATGGACTCTTCTTCTCTTTTCTTCTGTCTTAAGTAATGGATCCCCTTATTCCTCCTTCAATTCTTCTCATGGAAGTAGACAATGAGACTATCTATCTCCTTTCTTATTTGTCCTCATGGGAGAACGACTTGGGAGAATTATCCATCATGCAATTGCACATGGCACTCTAAAAGACCTTCATATGATAAATAACTTAGATCCCCTCTTACACTTGCTATTTGTGGTGACATGCTTCTTATGGGTAATCCTTCAACAAAGGAAGCATCTGCGTGGAAAATACATCATTATTTTTGGTTAGAGTCTAGTGCTATCATCAATCATGGTAATTCTCTAAATTTTTCTTCAATACCCCTATGATCTCTCTACACAGTATTGTAAGAATATTAGGCTTCCAAAAAACATATTTTCCCTTGAATTATTTGAGATCTCCTCTCGTTCAATATGTAATTAGAGACATCTCATGGGAAGACCTTCTTTATAAGATATATCACTAGCATAGATCCATCTTAAATTCATATCTATCAAGTGCTGAGAGGGATCAGATCCCTTGAGGTGCAAACCTTTCCTCAAGTTTTGCACTCTTTAAAAGGTTTTCACCTTAAGGAATTTGATCCCTCACAACCCTCAATATATTTGTAGTTAATATGGATGTACGCTCATTTATTTTTCTTCTTATAGTGATATTTTTTAAAGATTTTTATGATTATGGTCAGCTATTTTTTAATCTTTAATTTTTACAAATTTCATTTCTTTTCAATTTAATTTATTAGCATTGATAGTCAACATATAAACTTAGGGTAAAAGATGTCAGATTTTTAGCTCGGGAGGTACTCCGCATGTTTTGTCTTGTATGCGGATGTTACCTTAATATTTACACTACCAGGCACTTAACTTTGTAATAGTTTTCATAAAGTTGTTTTAAGTGGTTCTTTTAGTAAAGTGATTTTTTAATAAAGTGTACCTTCTATTTTTAAAGTGACTTTATTTTCATAAAGCACTTATGTAATAAAGTGAAATCACTTTAATATTTCAAGTGATTCATTTTGGAGGGAATGGATCATGGCCCTTGATCTTGAAAAATGCAAGATCTAATCTTAGCCTTTGGATCTAGGGTTGGGAAGGTGAAAAGACACTTTTGGGGGGGAAATGTCATTTTAAGATTATAAAAGAATGCATTGGGTAGTGTGCAAGACATGTCGAGAGGACATCGGGAGGATGTTGTGAAGACATTGAGAGGATGTTGAGAGCACATTGGGAGGAGAGTTAGAGAGATTTTCTGAGCATGCTTGAGAGAGGAAAGTGAGCAGCAAAGAGGGCACGTTTCTCGAGAAAACGTTTCTGTGAGTTTTTGGCCGAAATATTTTTCTGCTATGGGAGGTCGTACGGTATGGATCCGTATAGTCTGTATAGTCGTACGGATTTGGGCATGAAAATTGAGGTGATTTTTGGCACAATTTTCGAGGTGGATTCCATATTTTTACAGGTGACTGCCGGCACGAAAACGAGGTACAGAAGAGGTCGGACAGCAGTACAGTTTTGGCACGAAAAATGAAGCAGATTTCTGTGGGACATATTTGGTGTTGTGAGGTATTTTCCTTGGCTGGAAATGTTATTTTGCTACTGATATGTACTTTCTTGAAGCATAATAATAAGATCTCTCTCTCTCTCTCGTTGGGTTTCCCCATATTGGGATTTTCTCTGGCATTTGCCTAAATTTCTGAGTGTTATTGGGTTGCTGTCCACTGTGTTTTTCCACTGCGTACTTTGCTTAGCAATGTGTATTTTTGCTTATGGAAATTTCTTAATGTGGTTTGCATTTATGAAGTTTATGAAGACAATTATCTCTAGTTTGCTAAGTGTTTGACAAAATTTCAGTTTGTTGATTTTAGTCATTAGAAAATCTACATGGTATTAGAGCTTTTACTCTGAAGGTCAGTGGGCAACATTTGGCACTTGGAAAAACAAGTGATTTGTTGTTGTATTTTCATAAAAAGGCACATGACTGGGTTGAGGTCAGTTTTCCTCGATCTTACAAAGATAGACTCAGACTGTAGTGTGAATTGTGGAGTCGGCCCACAACTTGCAGTAAAGGGGGTTGGAAGGATGAGATTTCAACTAGAGTTAGGATTTCTTATGGACGTTGGCGAGGTGTTATATGTTCCAGACTTGACAGTTAATTTGCTCTCAGTGTCAACTTTGGATGAGACTAGATTTGGATTTGTTTTAAACAGTGGACATGTGTTTTTATATCCTGTGGGAGAAACTGCTGACACAACAATAATGCTTGTTGTCAAGTATGAGGGTGTGTACAGGTTGTTAGGTAGACCTGTGTTGGGTCCCAGTGGATTTCTGGACTCAGATTCTGTGTTGGAGAGTTGGCAGGTAGCACGGGAGAGATAGTTGATACATGGCACTCAGTCTTCTTCTGAGACTCTCAAGGGACTCAACAGGCATGAGTCGACACAGGTGGATGCTCAGGAGAGTGTGCATTCTCATAGGAGCATGTCTTTAGTTCGTTGTGCAACAAAGGTAGCAATAGAGGCTTCCAGTGCAGTGGGAGTAGTGGCTTCATGTTCAGAGGGAGCAGAGACTTATGGTACAGAGGGAGCAGCTATGGCAGCTGATGACATGGAGACAGATTCTGGTGGTGATACCAAAAGTATCTCCCTCGCTAAGAGGGAGTGTTAGATTTTTAGCTCGGGATTTACTCTACATGTTTTGTCTTGTATGCAGATGTTACCTTAATATTTACACTACCATGCACTTAACTTTGTAATAGTTTTTATAAAGTTGTTTTAAGTGATTCTTTTAGTAAAGTGATTTTTTAATAAAGTGTACCTTCTATTTTTAAAGTGATTTTATTTTCATAAAGCACTTATGTAATAAAGTGAAATTGCTTTAATATTTCAAATGATTCATTTTGGAGGGAATGGATCATGACCCTTGATCTTGAAAAAGGAAAGATATAATCTTGGCCTTTGGATCTAGGGTTGGGAAGGTGAAAGGACACTTTTGGAGGGAAAATGTCATTTTCAGATTATAAAAGAATTCATTGGGTAGTGTGCAAGACATGTCGAGAGGACATCGGGAGGATGTTATGAAGACATTGAGAGGATGTTGAGAGCACATCGGGAGGAGAGTTAGAAATATTTTCTGAGCATGCTTGAGAGAGGAAAGTGAGCAGCAAAGAGGGCATGTTTTCCAAGGAAAGAGGGCACATTTCCCGAGAAAAATTTTCTATGAGTTTTTGGCCGAAATATTTTTCTGTTGTGGGAGGCCATATAGTATGGATCTGTACAGTCTATACGATTTCGTATAGTCGTACAGATTTGGGCATGGAAATCGAGACGATTTTTGGCACGATTTTTGAGGCAGATTCCAGATTTTTACAGGTGACTGTGGGCATAGAAAAATGAGGTACGAAAGAGGCCGAACAACGGTACGGTTTTGGCACGGCAAATGAGGCAGATTTCTGTGGGACAGATTTGGTGCTGTGAGGTATTTTCCTTGGCTGTAAATGTTATTTTGTTCCCGATATGTACTTTCCTGAAGCATAATAATAAGATCTCTCTCTCTCTCTCTCTCTCTCTCTCTCTCGTTGGGTTTCCCCATATTGGGGTTTTCCATGGCATTTGCCTAAATTTCTGAGTGTTATTGGGTTGTTGTCCACTGTGTTTTTCCGCTGCATATTTTGCTTAGCAATGTGTATTTCTGTTTATGGAAATTTCTGAATGTGGTTTGCGTTTATGAAGTTTATGAAGACAATTATCTCTAGTTTGCTAAGTGTTTGACAAAATTCCAGTTTGCTGATTTTAGTCATTAGAAAATCTACAACATATACAAAGAATAGTATTTGGAGAAGAATCTCAGTGACTAATTGTTTTTGTCTAGTTTTTGACAAGATTCTTAATCTAAGATACATTATGATATGGTTACTAAAAAAAAATTTACTTATCTAGTTCACTTTCTGACTTTGGGTTGGTTTTTACTGTTTTCTTTGTCTTAATAAAGTAGGTTACAACCTATTTAATATTGGGCTACATAATTTAATATTGATCTATTCCACAATTCTATTTATGTTTCCCCAATTTAATATACATTTTTTAATTTAATTGTGAACTAATATTATATTTATTTTTTGTGATCTGAAATCATATTTATTTTTGTTTATATTAAACAATCTTTTTGAACCAACGTTAATGTTACAGAAGTGAAACATTTCACCCATGTTCTAGATTTTAAACTTGTACAATTACTTAATTACTGCAAATAGATTCTCAATAAAAATAAAAAAGATACAATGACACACACACATTACACGAAGATTTTTAACCTCGAAACCCAAACCAAGAAAACCAATAGCCTGTTTAGAGCCACACCTCTAATATTGTTTATTCATAATCCCTCTTCATTGTTTACAATACAATATATATAGGATCCCACGACATCCAAAATCCATAATCCATTGACCTAGATTGGTCAACAACCCTAATTACTTAACCAGGATTAGAAAACCATCGACAAAAACCATGTGTCGAAAAACCACCAAAAATGGATGCAAAAAACCACCAAAAAATGGATGTAAAAAACTGCCAATTTTTTTTCAGGGGATCCGCCCTCGAACCCCCTTAAATTTGTTGGGTTGTTATATTCTTTGTGGTGAAATTCAAGTCAAGGTAGATTGACTGGCGGTCGAAGGTCAAGGTGGATCGACAACAATTCAAAGGTCGAGGAAGTCGACTGGGAAAAGTCGAAGTTGAAGATACTGACAACAAGTCAACCAAAAAGAGGTCGAAGTGTGGGTGTGATACGAATGAATAGAGAACAGATGAAGGCCAACTAGTAGTCGATTGGTAACCCGACTTGGAAGTTGACTATAATAGAATCTCGAGATTTTTGGGATTTGTAGCCAATGATATGCATGGATTTGTAACCGTTTTCAGGTGCCAATATTTAGGGTTTTTCTTGTTGTGAATCCTATAAAGAGGAGTGTTGTAATACTGTAAAGGATAATCACAGAATGCACTTATCTAGGTTAATGCATGTGTAAATTGTAGGTTTTTGGTCATGCATATGTAAGACGAATTGGCTACACGGTTGTTCTTGCACAAGAAAGAAGCTATGATGTCGATTTTGTCTTAGGTGTGGACCAAGGTTAGACACATAACCTTTTATTCTAAATGAATAAGACAAAAAGAGAGAAGAATGCTCAAAGGAATGTCGGTTTCTCCCGGTTAAGGGTTCCAAGGTAAAATATCGGTGTACAGTGTGATTGCTTGTTTCATTTATGTTCTTGATTAAATTGTTCTTGTCTTCTGCTAGGATTAGTGTGGAAGTGTTGTTCATTTCCTGACATGTGGTATCAGAGCTTAGATTTTCCTTCATGAGTGAGTGTTCAGAGCGATGATATTCTTTGGCGAGCATATCAGATCTTTATTTTCCAATCTTGAATCTGAGAACCAAACCCTAGGTATAGTAAGAGTCATAAGTCATAAATTGTGTTAAAGATCATGGTAAAGAATGGAAAACAGTTCTAGAATAAAGACAAAAAAAATTCAATGGTTGGAATTTTGAGCTTTGGAAGCTTAAAATGGAATATCTTCTTGTGGATCGAGAATAATGGACAATAGTCTGTCCAAGTACCTAGCTGACAGGCATGTTGATGGAAGAATGGGATAAACTAGAAAGAAGAGCAGGAAGTATGATTCAACTTTGTCTTGTAGATTCAATGATGTTGAATGTCTCAGGAGAAGATTCAGCCAAGAAACTGTGGGACAAACTGGGAAGCTTATACCAGTCGAAGTCTCCAGTAAATAAGTTGTTTCTCAAAAAGAAACTGTATCTTCTGAGGATGAGTGATGGAAGTTTGGTGATTGAGCATTTAAATGTGTTTAACACTGTGTTAAGCCAGTTATCGTTTGTGGATATTAAGTTCACTGAAGAGGAGAAGTGTATCATCCTATTATGTTCCTTTTTAGACTCCCGGGATAGCTTAGTCGTGGCTATTGGGACTAATACAACCACACTAGTGCTAGAGGATGTGGTTTCTTCTCTGTTGTCAAAATAAATGAGAAGGAAGAACATGGAAGGATCGACCAAGGATGCTCTGGTAGTGAGAGGTCAACCGATGGACAAATATAAAGGCAATTCTCCAGTAGAAATTTCAAGTCGAAGGGTAGATCTAAATCCCTAGTTCAGTTGACATGAAGATGCTAGAAATGTGGTAAAGTTGGGAACTATAAAAGGAACTATACATTGAAGGAAACAAAATTCATTGTTGGATCCAAGACGACCTTAGAAAAGGAAGGTGATGTGTACCTAGTGTTGACCAGTACACAGTCGGATCAAGAAGTTTGATTGATTGACTCAGGAGCATTCTATCATATGAAACCACATAAAGAATGGTTATGTGAATATGAATGATATGATGGGGGTGATTTGTTCTTGGGGGAAGAATCGACAACCATAATTGTCAGACAAGGATTATTTTGGCTGACCCTGCAGGATGGGAGGAAAAGAATTGTTCCAATGTGCTACACATTCTTGGTTTGGAAAGAAACATGATATCTGTCAGGAAGATGAGTGATGCATGTGTGCATACTCTGTTTCAGAAGGATTCATGCAAGATGGTTAGAAGTGCGATGGTCTTAATGAGAGGAGTTCAGATTGGTACCTTATATAAGTTGTTGTGGAATGTCGACTTGACTAGATGCAACAACATCGTTGCTCCTAAAATTGACTTGAATGCGACTTGACTCAACTTGATGTTGACACAACTTGAATCAACTAGAGCCAAGTTGGTTCAAACCGACTTGACAAGACATGGTGAGATCGAACCGACCAGGTTATGGCACCATAGGATGGGACACATTGGAGAGAAAGGACTTAGATCTATGCAAAGAAAAGGTATGGTCGAAGGTTTTCCTGAATGTGGTTTAGAAGTTGAATTTTTTGAACAATGCATATATGTAAAACAAAGTCGGGTGAGGTTCCCATCTGGAGCAACAAGGGAAATGGGATTCTAGAACTGGTGCATAGTGATTTGTTTGGCCCGATTACAGTGCCTTCACTTGGTGGATCCTTGTACTATGTCTCCTTCATAGATTAATTTTCTAGGAAGACATGGATATATTTCCTGAGGAATAAATAAAAGGTTTTCGATAGATTTAAGGAGTTTAAATCCCTTGTGGAAAACCAGATAGATAAGAGGATTAAAGTGTTGAGGACTGACAATGGTGGTGAATTCTGTGGAAATGAATTTGATTAGTTCTATAAGCAGTGTGGCATAGCATGCCAAAAGAACACACCATATACCCCATAAAAAAATGAATTTGCAAGGAGAATGAATAGAACGGTGATGGATAAGGCAAGGAGCATGCTCAGTGGTGTTGGGCTTGCACAAGAATTATGGGTGGAGGTAGTTGAGACTGCAAGATATCTAGTAAATATATCTCCTTCATTGGCACTAGTCAACATGACTCCAAATGAGGTATGGTCTGGTAAAAATCCTTCAGTGGCACATCTCAAAGTATTTGGTTGTGATGCATTTGTGCATGTTCCCAAGGAAAAGAGGATCAAGCTGTACACGAAGGCAATCACATGTATTTTCATCGGATATAAATAAGATATGAAAGGATATAAGATCTAGGATAATGCATCAAGGAGAATAGTGTACAATCGAGATGTGGTCTTCATAGAATTCAAAGGTAAATCCGATATTGAGGAAGTTGTTCAGACTGAGAATAATCCTGATACGGTGTGGTTTGAACTGAGGTATGAAGAATATGATTCAGATGAGTTGATTGAATCTAAGGAATAGGTAGAGAAAATGACTCTGGTGGTAAGGAGGTTAGAAAGAATAAAGAAACTAGTTGAGAGGTATAGTCCGCCTGACGATGAGCCAAATTCAATCAGTGAGGCAGTCAACTTGGCAGAGGGTAAACTATGGAAGGATTCCATGGCCAAAGAGATGGAATCCTTGTACAATAATGAGACATGGGATTTAGTCAATTTACCTAGTGGAATAAATCCCTTCGGTAGCAAGTGGGTGTTCAAGAAGAAGATGACTTTCGCAATACAAGTCAAGAAGTTTAAATATCAAATGGTAGAGAAAGGTTATTCCCAAGTCGAGGGAGTTGACTTCGGTGAGATTTTTTTCCCTGTTGCAAAACTAACTTCCATTAGAGTACTAATGTCTCTAGCTGCAACATTCAATCTGGAGACAAAACAGATGGATGTGTAGACAATGTTCCTACATGGGTATCTGGAAAAAGAAATCTACATGAAACAACCTGAAGGATTTGTAGTAAAGGGAAAGCCAGAGTTGGTGTGAAAACTCAAAAGATCCCTTTATGGTCTAAAGTAATCACCAAGGATGTGGTACCAAAAGGTTTACACTTACATCCTTAGTTTGGTATTTGTGAAAAGAAAAGATGATCACTGCATATATTCAAAGAAAGAAGGTGGGTGTTTCATATATGTAGCTTTGTATGTTGATAACATGTTACTGATTGGAAACAACATGGACACAATAAAAGAGGTGAAGAATAATCTATCCTCCAAGTTAGACATGAAGGATCTTGGTGCAGCTAACTTCATTCTAGGAATGGAGATTAAGAGAGATCGAGTTGCTAGAAAGCTCTGGTTCAATCAAATGAAATATATTGAGACAGTTCTGAAACGATTCAACATGCAGGATTGTAAACCAGTGAAGGTGTCGGTTCCTATGGGAGAAAGTCTTGTTGTTGAATAGTGTCCAAAGACACAAGAAGAGATAGATGACATGGCACATGTTCCCTATGCAAGTGTTGTTGGTAGTCTAATGTATGTGATGGTTTGCACTCGACCATACATTTCCCATGTAGTGGGAGTGTTGAGAAGGTACATGTCGACACTTGGAAAGGAGCATTGGACAACTGTCAAGAGAGTATTCAGGTATTTGTGTGGCACGAAGGACTATGCTATATTCTACCAAGGAATACTTGTAGGTGATAGTGGTAAAGTAGATGTACATGGATTTGTCGACACCGAATGGGCTGGAGATCTGGATCGATGGAGGTCGACCAAAGAATATTTCTTTAAGATATTTGATGGAGCAATAAGGTGGATGAGTAATCGATAGGCGGTCATAGCCTTGTCAACAACAGAATCTTAATACATGGAGGCCACTCATGGAAACAAAGAAGCGGTATGGCTTCAAAGGTTGTGTTCAGGAATCAGGTTTGAGAAAAGAGCTATGAAGGTGAGTTGCGATAGTCAAAGTTTGATATTTCTGGAAAAGAACCCTACTTATCATTCAAAGGCTAAGCACATTAATGTACAATACCATTTCATGAGAGATATGGTGGAAAGTAACAAGGTGCTATTGGAGAAAGTAGACACGTTGGAAAAAAAATTAGACCCGTTGACCAAATCTATGAGTGTTGTGAAGTTCTCTTGGTGCAGAGAGGAAATGGGCATTGATGCCCTAGGTCTATGAATGAAAGTTTAGGAATCTCCTATTTCAGCAAAGACAAAAATAAGTGGGAGAGTTTTGGGTTGTTATATTATTTGTGGTGAAATTCGAGTTGAGGTAGACTGATTGATGGTTGAAAGTTGAGGTGGATCAAGAACAATTCGAAGGTCGAGGAAGTCAGCCAGACAAATTTGAAGTTGAAGAGATCAACGAAAAGTCAACCGAAAAGAGGTTGAAGTGTGGGCACGAGAAGACCGACTAGAGACCAAATGAAGGCCGACTAGTAACCCAACTTGGAAGTCGACTGTAACAGAATCCTGAGATTTGTGAGATTTGTAGCCAATGATATGCATGGATCTGTAATCGTTTTTGGGCACCAATATTTAAGGTTTTTCCTATTGTAAATCCTATAAATAGGTGTGTTTTAATATTGTAAAGGGTAATTGTAGAATGCACTTATGCAGGTTAATGCATATGTAAATTGTAGGTTGTTGGTCATGCATATGTAAGCCAAATTGGCTACAGGGTTGTTCTTGCGCAGGAAAGAAGGTATGATGTCGATTGTGTCTTAGGTGTGGACCAATTTTAGACATGTAATCTTTTATTCTAATTGAATAAGACAACAAGAGAGAAGAATGCTCAAAGGAATGTTGGCTTCTCCTGGTTAAGGGTTCCAGGGTAAAATCTCCGTGTACTATGTAATTGCTTGTTTCATTTACATTCTTGATTAAATTCTTCTTCTCTTTTGCTAATATTAGTGTGGAAGTGTATTTCATTTCCTGAAAAAATCCCCCCCCCCCGAATGCACTTATGCAAGTTAATGGCTATGTAAATTGTAGGTTGTTGGTCATGCATATGCTTCGGCTTTCATTGGTGGTTGTTCTTGTGTACAGAAAGAAGGTATGATGTCGATATCAGGTCTTAGGTGTGGACCAATTTTAGACATGTAATCTTTTATTCTAATTCCTGAATAAGACAACAAGAGAGAAGAATGCTCAAAGGAATGTTGGCTTCTCCCGGTTAAGGGTTCCAGTATAAATCTCTGTACTATGTATCATTTCTTTCATTTACATTCTTGATTAAATTCTTCTTCTCTTTGGCTAGGATTAGTGTGGAAGTTATATTCATTTCCTAAAAATCTCCAATCTTCTCTCTTTCTCTCCCATATCAATGTACAATACATGGGATCAATTTTGCAAAGAATATAACACATACCCAACATACTCCCACTTGTTGTTTTCTTTGCCTACATGGGGTTACAAGATTACATAGTCAACAATCTAGGGAAGGAATTCCCATAGATCCTCTACACCAAGAGAACTTCTCAGTGATCATAGCTTTTTTTAATGAATCCACAACATTCTCCAAAGTGTTCACCTTCATCAAAAACACCTTCTTGTCTTCAAACATGTCTCTCACAAAGTGACAATGAACATCAATATGCTTTGTCTTTGAATGATAAGTTGGGTTCTTGTCCAGGAAGATTGCACTCTAACTGTCACAATCTATCCTTATAGCTTTCTTTACCAACCAATAATTGAACAAAATATTTGTAACCATATTTCTTCCTTGCTTTCATGAGTGGATGTCATGTATTCGACTTTTGTAGTAGAGAGTGATACTACAGCCTATCGTTTTCTCATCCAACTGATTGCTTCTCCAAATAAATTAAACACCTACCCACTTGTAGATATTCTACGATCCAGATCTCCATCCTAGTCTACATACACAAATACATGTATGTCCAACACTCTATCCAATCATGGTATTCCTTGGTAGCACAATCCATAACTAGTAGTGCCACGCAAATACCTAGAAACCCTCTTTACTTCTATCCAATGCTCCTTCCCTAGTTTTGACATATAGCCGCTCAAAAATCCCACTGCATGTGCAATGTCCAGTCTAGTATAGACCATTTCATACATCAAACTGCCAACCACACTAACATATGGAACATGGTACATGTCCTCTTCCTCTTCCTCTTCCTATGTCTCCAGAGACTAATCTACAAATAACTTTACACCCATAGGAATATGAACCTTGACTGGTTTACATTCCTGTATATTAAACCTCTGCAATATTTTCTTGACATATTTCCTCTTATTTAACCATAGTTTCCTATTTTCCTAATCTCTTTTAATTTCCATGCCCAAAATTAAATTTGCATCACCAATATACTTCATGTCAAATTTAGAGGACAATTGGGTTTTCACATCCTAGATAATATCCTTGTTGTTTCCTATCAACAACATATCATCCACATACAAGATTAAATAAATGATATTGTCACCGATTAATTTTAAATACACACAGTGATCGACTTCACTCCTTGTGAAGCCAAGTCCCAACATATAAGTATCAAAATTTTTATACCACATCCTTGGTGATTTATTTAACCTATATATGGAATTTTTCATCATACATACTAAATATTTATTTCCCTTCATAACAAATCCTTCTAGTTGTTTCACGTTGATTTCTTCTTCTAGATACCCATGTAGGAATGTTGTCTTCACATCCATCTGTTCTACTTCAAAATCAAATGCAACAACAAGAGATAAAATAAATCTAATAGAAGTTAACTTGGAAACAAGAGAAAAAAACTCACTAAGGTCAATTCCCTCTACCTGGGAATAACCTTTTGCTACTAAACGAGCTTTGTATTTCTCCACTTTTCCTTGTGCATTCAACTTCTTCTTAAACACCCATTTGTTGCCAATGGTATTTCTTCCAGTCGACAACTCCACTAGATCCCAAGCCTCATTCTTGTCCAAGGCTGCCATTTCTTCAACCATAGCCCTTTTCAAGAGTTTTCCATCCTCTGAATCCACTTCCTCCCTAATTGTTCTAGGATCATCATCAATAATAGACAAAGCAAAATTTGAATGGAAATCATGTGGAGTATACATTTCTGGTTACCTTCTTTCCCAATCAATACTAGAGTATAAGAATCTTGTTCTTCTGATTCATGTTCTTATGTAGAGTTTGATTCATTATCCTTCAACTCAAACTTTATTTTCTTTTGTTCTTCCTTCCTTGGTAGGACTTCCTATTTGACAACATCTTTGATTTCTCTAAATACCACATCTCAACTATACACTACCTTTTTAGTTTCTTGGTTCCAAATCTTGTAACCTTTCAAACCATCTTTATACCCAATAAAGATACACTTTTCATCCTTTTTATCTACCTTACTCATTTTTTCCTTTCGAACATCAACATAGACATTACATCCAAATAACCTAAGATGCGTGAGAGAGGGTTTTTTATTAGTCCATACCTCATGTGAAGTATTATCATCTAGTGTTGATGAGGGTGATCGATTGACCATGTAACATGCAATACCCATTTCCTATACCCATAATTATTTTCCTAACTTGACACCACTAAGTGTGCACCTATGAATAGGATGTTGATTTTTCCATCAGTGCCCTATTCATCCTTTCTGCAACTCCATTTTGTTGAGTTGTATATGGAGTAGTCTTCTACCTTTCTGTACTTCACTTCTTACACACCTTAATTATTTTCTCTGTTTGATTCTCCACAAAAGAAACCTTAAACTCTTTAAACCTATCAAAGAATTCATATTTCTTCCTAAGGAAATATATCATGTATTCCTCGAGAAGACATCTATAAAATAGACATAGTACACAGATTTTTCTAGTGATGGAACCGACATAGGTCCAAGAACATCACTGTGCACCATCTATAATATTTCCTCTACCCTCATTACACCATAGGGGAATCTTACCCAATTATGCTTCCCATATACACAATGTTCACATAAATCAAAATCCAGATAATAGTTAGACATACCTTCAACCATACCTTTACCAGGTAGTACTTGAAGGTCCTTCTCTCCGATATGCCCCAGTCTTTGATGCCACAACATAGTCTTTTCTCCAGAAACTGTAGTAGTTTTTCCTTCTTCATCTCCAATCTTGGGAGCAATGGAATTATTGCACCCATCACTAATATTTCTTTCCTACAACTTATACAGAGTTCCAAACCATACTCCCTTCAACAACACCATTTCTCCTTGAACCATCCTGCAAGTTTCTTTCTCAAACATTATTTTTACCCCTGCATCATCCATTTTGCTTACAAAAATCAAATTTCTAGCCGACTTGTTAGCGACATTTCTTGTAAAGGGGGGTAAAATGTGCAGAAATGGGTTGAAAACCCACTTTCCCTAAGTTTGGGATGCAAGTGCGCTTGTGATTAAGTGACAATAAAATTTGGACGGCAAAGATTCGCACACCCAAATCAATGGCGCACATAGGATTCCGAAGCCCCCCTGCCTTTCTACCTTTAA
>SNQJ01S0013549.1:83554-113570 GCA_010110895.2 Picea sitchensis
TTCCTCTCCTGTTATTACACCTATGTTGGTTGGTTGCAAGCTCAGTAAAGATGACATTTCACCCGATGTTGATCAAAGGACATACCGATCAATGATAGGCAGTCTTTTGTACATCATAGCATCCCATCCTGATATAATGCAAGTTGTTGGAATGGTAGGTCGTTATCAGTCATCTCCTAAACAAAGTCACTTGGTAGCTATCACAAGGATATTCAAATACTTGAAGGGAATAATGAGTTATGGTTTGTGGTATCCTAGAAATCAGAATTTTCAGTTAACTGCTTATTCAGATGCAGATTGGGCAAACTGTGTTGATGAGAGAAAAAGCACCAGTGGAGGAGCATTCTTTCTGGGTGACTCATTAGTAGCATGGATTAGTAAAAAGCAAAGATCAATTTCATTATCAACTATAGAGGCAGAATACATTGCTACTGCTACTTGTTGTACACAAATTTTATGGATGATACAAACTCTTGCAGACTTGAAAGTAAACTATACCGATCAGATTACAATTCACTGTGATAACACTAGTGCCATTAGTGTCTCCAAGAATCCTGTTCTTCATTCCAAGACTAAGCATATCCCAATAAAATACCATTTTCTCAGAGAAAAAGTTACAAATAGAATTGTTCAGCTGAATCATATTCCTTCCACAGAACAGATAACTGATATATTTACTAAACCGTTAGCAGTGACCCCTTTTGGATATTTTCGTCAAAAGTTGGGGGTTATAACCTCTTTCATCTAATCTGTTCACCTGGTCAGGGGGAGTACTTATTGACTATATGTTGTATTTATGAGCTACTCATAGTTGACAGGGGGAGTATGTACTGCAACAGCTCAGGGGGAGCATGTCTCTTCTTTGACATTGATGTCAAAGGGGGAGAAATGTGGTAATTTCAAAGATGCTATAGTGGTATAATTGGATGTTCTTCAAGGGGTTGTCAGTGGTATAATTGGATGTTCTTCAAGGGGTTGCCATCAATGCAAAATGGGGAGATTGTTGGCATGTTTTTAGACAGAGGCAAAGTATGCGTGTTTGTCATTGATGGAAAAGATCAATACCAACAACACAACGATGATCGCAATGGAAAGTTCAAAAAGTGATAGTTGGATCCCATTCAGAATTCTTGATGACCGTCATATCTGAATCCATACAGGAGGAGTGCAAAGATGGAGGACGAATCTCGGGCATTAGGTCCGAGCGTAGGGTCCGACCATCGTTGGATCCAGGAGAACCTACACATTCTTTAAAGTGCTAGGAGAAGTGGGCTTACAAAATCCCGAAAATAGGAGTCCCAAAGTTGCAAAATGCGAAACGCCGAAATCCCGAAATAGAAACATCTACAAAGACTCCATTTCATAGTTTAGGATACTAGGAGTTGGAGGAGTCAAGAGTTGAGACTCTTTATCACAGGAGTCCCAAAGTTGCGAAATGCGAAACACCGAAATCCTGAAACAGGCACATCAACAAAGACTCCATTTTGGACTTTCGGATACCGGGAGTTGGAGGAGTCAAGAGTCGAGACTCTTCATCACAGGAGTCCCAAAGTTGCGAAATGCGAAATGTCAAAAGGGACTATTGTGAGTCTCAAAAACCCGAAAGGAAAAACTCTGAAATCCAGTCAACCGTCCATCTCAGTGGATTATGAGAAGCGTCCGATCACTTCGGAGATTTTGTGATCATGAATTTTATAATGTTGGAGCCATGATGACTCGAAGGGAAAAACATCGAAATCCCATCAGCCGTTCGATTAAGAAAAGAAGGGATCAAATTAAGAAGTTTTGTGGACCGTTGATCTGACTCCTTTTCGGCGATTGTAACATGAAGAGTCGAGACTCTTCACCACAGGAATGTCGAAATGCCGAAATGCCGAAATGGAGAAATAAATGCAAGACCTTATGGATTCAATCCAACAGTGCAGGTGAATTTGAATATGATCGGAGGGTTACTGTTGCACTTCACAGTTAATCAATCAGTTACGATCCAGTTAGCAAAATCGATTCATGATTCTTGATCGGTTGGCGTTTCAGTTGTTGAAGTATTGTTCTAGGGTTTTGAGGGGTAACTGAAAGGGTTGAAGTGTATAAATGAAACATGCAGTGACTGTGCGTGGTTGGTTGTTCTGAATGAAAAAATGAGTTGAACTATAAGAAAGGGAAAATTACAGTATGCACAATGTGAGACCGACAGTATGCGTAATGTGAGATAAAAACTCAGAGAAGAGTAACATATGAGGAATAGACTGAAGCAAGAAAAAAATTGCAGAACAACTTGGAGCAAAGAAGAATTGCAAAACAGACAGAGGAAGAGAAGAATTGCAGAACAGTTAGAAACAAACCAGATTTACAGAACAAAGAAGAAGTGGTAAGAATCAATTTATCTGTGTTGTTGATTATTCAATCATTTATTTATAATTAGGGTGGTTGGGAGGTGCTAGGGAGGACTGTTGTCCTCATAGGTTCAAGTGGATGCTTGAACACAGGGAGTTGTAGCTTCCATCTGGTTGCATCCAGAGAAATCAGGGTGGTAGAGTGGTGCATGGGAGAACAAGTGTTCTCTGTTATATAGGTTGGAGTCTGTCTAACTGGAAGTTGGTGCTTCCATCCAGTTGGTGCTGGAACATTAAGGGAGTTGGTGCTTCCTTCTAGTGAGTGCTAGAGAAACCAGAGAGTTGGTGCTCTCAAACAAGTTGGAGCTTGTAAAATAGAGGTAGTAGCCTCACATTTAGTTGGTTCTCAAACATAGATGATGTACAGAACTTAAAAGACTGCCTATCATTTCGAGGAAGAAGAGGTTTTCTCCCTTTATGGATTTCCTCGCGAAAATTTGTCTCTGTGTATATCTTATGTGTGATTGATGCTCATTATTTATGTTGTTCATATGATGTATAATATTGATGTTCACTTGATGAAAGATTAAAAATGGTTTAATAGAATTAAAATTGTTTAAACACAGTAACAACAGATTCACCCCCCCTTCTCAGTTGTCTTAGTAATTTCAACAAAATCTTACAATAAATTTGATTTATTCTTGATCATAACAAATCCTAGATCACAACAAATCCTACAATGGACTCAAAAGTGTCGATTCACTATAACATTATTGATCCAGTCGAGGCAAATCAACTGTTGAAAAGAGGTATTATAAAATCTTTGACACCAAACACTTAGAACCAAACATGTAACATCAATAATGAAATTATGTTGCAACACATGGTACTATAGAAAAGGGAAGGAAAATATTAAGGGTAGTTTGATTCGTAAATTGCTTGTTGCTAATTTTTCCTGATTGTTCTATGTTTTGTCAAATTAAGTGGTAAAAGTGTTCTCCTAAATTTGTTTTAAACAACTAATCCTTCCTAGGTTTTTCATGATAGGCATTTGATCATGTTGATATTAAAATAGAGGTTTGAAAAGAACTAGAATGAAAGAATATGGTTTTTATTAATGTGACTTGACCATATACTTTGTATTAAAGTGACCTGGCCATATGTACATGCAAGTGCTTTCATTTATCATATTCTTCTTGGTTTGAAGATAAAAAGAATTATCTTGAATCACACAATTGGATTTATTTTCTCCATATAATAAATGGTGTAATGATTAATCCTTTGTTACAATCGATTGTAGACAACAATAAATGTGGTGATTGTAGACACCAATAAATGTGGTGTTATAATTATTACTTTGATATCTTTTGAGATAACGAGTTTTGGAAAGATATTAATATTTTTTAACAAAGTGATGTTTGAGACCTTGTTTACACAATTTTATATTAATCTTATTTTAATGATACAATTTTATATTAATCTTATTTTAATGATAAAGTTAAATTGATTAAAAATATTTATTGAAATTGAAATATTTAATTAAAAAATATAAATAGTAAATTTGAAATTAAAAATAAATTTTATTTATTTATAAATAATTTTATTTTTTTAAAACATTTGTAGTTATTTTTTAGTTTAAATATTATTTATTTGTTTATTTTTTAATAAATAAATATTCTTAAGTAACATCTCTATATTAATTTGTATTATATTAAAAATAAATCTTACATGTGACTTATATTAAAAGTATGTAGCTCATATTACAAGTCAATTGTTTGTCAATTAAACATATTATTCACCTATATAGTAATTCCATTAAATTTATAATATTCGGAAAGAAATTATATTAAAAATAAATCTTACATGTGACTTATATTAAAAGTATGTAGCTCATATTACAAGTCAATTGTTTGTCAATTAAACATATTATTCACCTATATAGTAATTCCATTAAATTTATAATATTCGGAAAGTTTAATGTATTCACAAATTATTATTATTAACACTTGTCTCAACACATCTCTATAATATTTAGAAAGTTTAAAGAATTTAAAACTCATAGTATGATTTGGACTGTCATCAATAATAATGGACAAATGTTATTTGATTAACTATATGCTAATTTAATAGTGTTGAATGAATTGTAATGGCTCAAGTTCTTCAATCAATTTAATTGACTAAAATTAATGTAGTAATTTGCAACCATTAATTGATAAGAATAAAGATAAATTAATTTTGAATATACAATTTACAAGAAGGATTAAATGGTGAGAACATTATTTGAAAGTTGAATAATTCAATTTACTTAGAATGTTGTGAATAAATAACCATAACCATTGCACTCCAATCTTTGATCCAACATACCACAACCAAGTGTGGGGAATGACTCTCCTTCCAACCAACCTCTCAATCATCACTATTGAGAGTCCACCAAGCCCTCAATCAACTACCTATGAAAACATCCAAACCTTTCCATCAAATTGCTTAAGCAAAATATGTCACACTCCTTTCTCCACATTCATTAAATAGATATATTCTTGTCCATCCATACAAAAAGTTCCATGTATAGGTTCTTCTTGTTATCAAGTAATTAATCACATAGTTTTTTAACCTTTTCTTGATTTAGTTTTTTTTTTTAATTCCATTTTAGTAATTTATCTTATTTTTATCTTTTTCGTCTTTTATACTTTCTTAGTTGTTTTATTATCATGTTATTATTTATTTGTTGCTATCTTTTTTACTTTAATTTATTATTATCTATTATTATTTTAAAACCATTTATTTATTATTCATTACTTTAATTAAAAGTATGGGGCATTACATACTTCCTCATTTCAAGGAACTTCATCCTGAAGTTAACTTTAATTATGTTACTTATAGGTTTTTATTTTCTCCTTGTATCTTCCACATCACCCTCTACTATAACTAGTATAAGAGACACTCAAGTGACCAAAAAAAGCATTGAAATTCCACATCACAACTTCGGGGAAGTGCAGGTACTCTCTAGCCCTTCTTTCCAACTATTGTTACCAAGATTAAATATTATTGGTATAACTAGGGCCCCAAGGCTTGAGACCTCATCTACCCAAGAATACATCTAGTCTAGTACACTACTCGCATACCCCAGGCATCTTGAAAGGATTACCTAAAATTCCTCCACAACTCCTATAGAGTACTCAACCCCATGCATCAAAGTCCAATCCAACAACCCCACCAACAAGTATTACTCCAAACCTTCTATACTTCAACATCACAACTCCATTATCAAGGTATTTGGACTTTTCAAGATGGTCCTATTTCATATCAATAATTATACAAGGAAAAATAATTGTTGGCATATTGATTTTAACCCCAACCCATAAGGTTTTGCTTTGCAGATATTATCCTTTGTAGGTATGGGATCCCATGAGATCACCAAATGAACCAGATCTCTCATCCCACTAGTGGATTTCCTGTCAATCACCTCCTCACAACACACACCCAATGCATTAGTTATAATCATAATATCATCATCTCATAGAAAATAATCCACATGCTAACTCTCACATGCCATCATGAGAAAACAACATCATTTTCATCATGATATTCTAAATAGTAAGGTACCACATGCTCACACATGTCATCACTAACCATCTCTTCATAAAAAATGTGTGTCATCACATCATGAAATACCATCATAAGATTATAATCTCGACATATCTTTATCAAATATATATCATTACATTGACATAATAAATGGAACCACATTTTAACATAAAATCATAGCATAACACCAAGAATATGATAATGATATCAACACATATCACATGTATAGCAATAAAAAATCATGAGCATTCTTATCATGATTCATCAATAAAATCAAATTCACTATCCTACATAAAGAAATAATGAATACCAACTTTTATATCTTATGTAAGAAATATCATCAAAACATCCATCTAGTACGTGGATCTACTTGGCTCAGTTTTCCATCCCAAGCTAACTCTGCAAAGGATCATCAATACTATGAATATCATGTGGTCATCCAGATACCGATCATGTTTTTTATTATGATTTTCTCTTCTTTCAACAAGAAGGTTGACAATTTACATTATATGCATAGTCACCCTATTACTATAATAAAGTTTTCATATATTTTCATTATTCGAACACACTGTTGAATTTCATGTAAGCCCCCATCATATAGAGCTACAATTTGAGCCATGTATTCTTCCCTACCTAGGGAATTTTGGTGAAATTTAGCATTAAGTTATAATTATTGGCCTCAATAGTATGCCATAATTCATCAATATTTAAATTCTCGATTTTGTATATCTTTTGATCATTACACAAGGTTCTTACATCACTTTAGATCTCTGGCTTATTCATTCAAGGACCACTATACCCAATAGCATGTAAAGAATAGGTCATCATGATTTATTTTTTCTGTTATGCTTAATCTACATACGTGAAGGAATGGTTAAGCCCTAATGATTTATCCATCACCTTGTAATTATCATTGTTCACCCTTAAAAGAATTATCTCATCTAATTCAAACACACAACCATTCATTGACATACAAGCTTCTTACTCTTTATGTTAGGCGTTTGTTCATCTATCTCTAAGACTCAACCTATTACATAGTATATTTACTCTGCCTTTGAAGATCTAGAAATCAAGAAGTAGAGAGTTATTATACTTTGGACATTTAAAAATTTAAACTTTATCCTAGTCTATCACTTTTCATCCTTTCCTATCTCGACACTTTAAAAATATATGGGTCATCATTATGACCCTTACCGATCATCCTTAATCATCATTCTTCTTTCTCAATCCACTCATCAATATCATTAAGCGGTATCTATCAAAATCCTAAGGGTCTGGTCAGCGACGGTACCCAACGTCTCAAGCACAGTCGACTGGTACTCTATCGGGCGGTTATTCACCGCTGCATGAATCTGATGGGCCTTGCCCAAATCTCCCACGGAAGTGGATCCGACTGATCCAGATGCTCTGGTCCTCTCCCAGAACTGTTTCTCGAATAGTTCCCATGACACGTCTTCAACTTCCATGTTCAAATGCGGTAGGAGCATCTTCCACCATAGAAGAGTGCTTCCCTTCAGTTGAAAGACCGCCATGCGGACCTTCATGTTGGAGGTATAGTCGTGAAGTGCAAATCACATTGCCATATTCTTCAACCATGCCTCGGCGGCTGCACCATCCGGGGCACCAAAGAACTTAGGAAATTGGCCTTCTCGAGTTCACGGTGAATACTCACGGTACTAGATGGACGCGTTGTGGACCCTCAGGGGTACATGCGCCCTGGCCTCATCTCAGTACAGATGGTGAATCAAGGCCTATGACAATCTCTTGAAGGACCTTGGCAAACCATCATCATCCCTTACAACAATCAAATCCATCCCAAGGACTTGTTCTTCCCCTTGGGGTTAGACTTCGAGGCCATGGGCACTTCTAAAGGTGTCGCACCTCCTTCCATGACACCATGCTGTGAACCTCTATGGCGTAATCTAATCAAGATCACTGCGTGGGCACGTTAAAGTTTTTTTTAATTAGCGCCAGGTTAAAACTCAGTTATTTAATTCAGTGGAGAGCATGGCGATCCACAATCATAGGGTTTAACCCACTCTGATACCATATGTAATGATCCCATCGTTACGACTACATGCGACGCAACACAAAAGAAAATTTGTTTTTTTTAGAAGGAAGGAAAACGATGACAACAGTTAAATAACACAACTTGAATACGAACACAATGCACGCAGATCAGGCAACAGTAAACAACGACTCAGACACTAGCACATCAGGCGACTGGACAAAACATGCAATAATTAATAGATAGATCAAAATGACTACCCGCCCGACACAAGCAAGACAATGCCTACCGGTTGAAGGACAACATCAACAAACCCGACACAACGGCTTCGACGACCAGTATCTAGAAACCTTTATGGCGTGCAAACCCAACGCATTAAGGCGTTACAAAACCAAGTACTAACATCAATTACAACGAACAAAACACCCACATCGGGAAGCACAAGACTCCATCCAGGTTATTGTTTGCATCTATCCGTCAGGGCGCGCAATGATATCCTCATCAGGAGTCATGTCGTCACAAGGCGATAGGCGTGACAGTAACCCTAACGCAACATAGCATATCTAGACCTATAACCCAAGAAAAATCCAACGCGCTAGGAAACCGAATTAACTGACAAGAAGACTATACCCACTCACCTAAGTAACAAGTCGACAAGACGTAAGATGGCATCACTCAAATTAAATTGCGCAAGCTATTAATCGACTTCTCCAACAACCAAAAACCATTATTTGTTAAGCATGATGTCTAAGTGCGAAGGAGTAAATTTTTATAGGTGTTACTATTATCATAAATGTAACCATAAAGGTGACCATAATGTGAACTATTATATATAACAATGATGACGTTGTCCCATAATATTATTTCGGTCCATTAATATTTGTTGTGATAAATACAAAATAGAAGATAATAATGATATTAACACTAATGATATATAATAATGACAATGTTGTCTAAATTTAGTGCTATCCCTTAATGAGATCGTTGTCTAACAAAAGAATTAACAATTAGAAAGGGAAATTAGCAAGGAATTAGATTATGTATCGATGTCATGAATATTTACTGTATTAACTCGCTTTTTATTGAATATTTACTGTCATTCAACATATTTAAAATCAAATGTATAAATCTGTTGTCATTCAAACATATGTATTCGTTCTCTAATGAATAAAAAGCAGTCATATGATATTGCAGTCTAAAGATATTATAGTTATACACACAGTATAAAGATATTGCAATTATCCTGACAGTCTAATGATGTTGCAATTAAAAAGGAAGTCTAATAATATTGCAATAAAAAAAATGAATTCTAAAGATATTACCAGACATAAATCACTATTTAAACATTACTAGATATTACCAGATAGTACAGTTTAAAACACAATTTAAACATTACCAGATATTACAGTTTAATTCGCTATTTAAAATTGAAAATTATATCGCTATCTTATGAATTCATTATCTTTTCAACTGAAACTATATATCGAATATAATTGGTTTAGTGCAACTGAAACAACAGATTATTCACATAACAATAATATCGAATAAATTTGTAATGTTGTGATTTATCAATCAAATATATGTTGTGATTTGGGGTAAATGCAGTGAATAAATTTGTGAATGTTTTGATTGGGGTAGATGTTGTGAGTTATCAATCAAATATATGATGTCCTTAAACAATAAAGTGTTATCAATAATTGTTGTCTTTTACACAACGCAAAGTCGTTGTCTTTTAAAAGGAATAGTTGTATTATGATGTAGTAGTGTAAATATAACAAGCGAAATATTAAAAAAAAATTGTTGTTTATAAACATCTATTGTCACACGTTATCTATTGCATATTTTTCACGCATCATATATTAATTCTTTGCTAGAAATTAACTATAAAATCGCTAACACTAAAATTGCTATGAATATATCCCTGTCTCACATTATAAATAGCATCATTGTTAATAAATATTAATTTTTCTATTCAATGATATTGTTACCCACGGTATTGCTATCCATGATATGGAAATACATAAAATCAAATCGTTGTCAATAGTAGTCGACGTTGCTATTCAAATGAAATCAAAATGCAGTGGTGAGGGTTAGGTGAATTCGTTGTGTCGGGACTGGGTAATTCGCCCAGAATTCGTTGTGTAAAAAGGGTGTTTAATAAGCCAAGATCTCGATGTAAAAGTTGGGTAAAAACTCCAAGAAAGACATGGAGTAAATGTTGTGTATTACGCCTAGAATTTTGTGGTGTAGATTTGGTGTAAAGTGCCAAGGAAATCGTGGCATGAATGTTGGGTAAAGTGCCAAGTAATTAGCTATCTAAAAATAAAATCGCAGAATAATAATTTGCAATGGTAAGTAATATAATGCAGAGTTTTTACCAATCAAGGCATTGGGATGTATCTTTAAAATCGTAGAGATTATACCAATCAAGGCGCTGGGTAATATGCCAAGAAATCGATCAGAGATGAATAAAAAAAACATAAAGATACTCAAAGTTTAAGCAAATAAAAACGTAGAGAAAAACATATTTTTAATCAATCAAGACACAGAGATACTCATTCACAAGAAGGCGCAAAGGTCGTGGGTTAATCATAAGAAAAATGCAGAGATAAGTAAGGTCTAGGTAGTTGGGCGAAATTTATCCTTCACTTATTATCCATGCATAGGAAAGAAGGGAATTTGAATCTATAGGTCTTTAAACACCGGAGTGACGACCATCGATTCAGCTCTTGGTCGACTACTCAGGCACAGACTAATAACTTAAGGGATAAGGGTCAAAAAATAAAAACTCAATTTTTCATCGCATTAATCAATAAAAACAATGCAGAGAAGTCATTGCAATCAGAAGTTGGATTCTCCATGGGAAATCAATTCAGAATACAACAAGCAAGGGGATTACAAATACCGTAGGAAAGCAAGTGCAATAAATCTCATGGCAATGAAATCTTCAACCGAGAACAAAAAAATAACATGTGTAAATTAAATTTCATTGCAAGTAACAACTTTAATAGGCATACCTTAGCCAAACGTGAATTCTCCGTAGTTGTTGTCTCGCATGTGCTCCGTCCAGCTCCTGCTTTCCAACCGATGTGACCTCGCCGGTACCTCCCAGCCAACGCTAGGGGTACTCTTCTTCCCCCTGAGTCCCCCGAGATGGAAAGGGGCCACGCACAAAATACCATAGAACTAATAGCACCCAACTCGCCTCGCAAGGTCGAGCTACCACTCGTTACCCAAGCTGGGTATCCCAACTCTCACAAGAGAAAGTTCAGTCAAGTAAAATTTCAGCAGCGTAACGTTACACAAAAAGATTAGATCCATACTCCTCCTCCTCCATCCTTTTTATAGAGTTTTCAAGTAATTAGTTTCCCAAATTCTCATTAAATTCCTTTTTCAATTAATTAATTAGGAAAAACCTCCCCCCTGCACATTTCGCCCGATCCCCTAGTTGCACTAGAAAATTAATTTTATTAATTAATTAATTATTCCTATTTCCCTCACCCACCTAAAAGAATTCCTAAAAACGCTCCTTGGTGTCCTAATATTCCCTTACAAATCTTAAATGACTTATGCCTTACTTAATTCCTAGTTGAGTTCATAAATAACATGTTCCCAAGGCAAGATTCCTTACTAAGTTCGACATTCATTTTTTTCTTTACGTTTCCCCTTTTCTTTAGGTTTCCCCTTTTTCTTTAAGTTTCTTATTTATTTTAAGTTTCCCTCTTTTTGCTTTTTAACTAAAAATCAATTTAGCAAGTGTAGATAAAACAACCATTTACCCTTTTTCTTCTTTAATTAAAAATTAATTTAGCAAGTGTAGATGAAACAACCATTTACCATTTTTTATTTTTAACTAAAATTAAATTAGAAAAAATAGATAAAAACAACCATTTCCCTTTTCTAAATTTTAATCCTCCATTATAATTTTGACTTTAATAAATAAATTTGGATTTCGTACCCCCCTTCTTGTTACATGTTTATTTATTATTATTATTATTTGACCACATGCTCTATTTAGACTTAGATTTTAATTTCACTAGGTTGGGCGACATTTTTATTAGGGAAAACTGTTTTTAAATCTTACTTATCACATCATTCATTTTAAGGCCGACTAGGTTTACTCACTTACCAGTTAAAATCACGACGTGCCCTTCACGACGCACTAGGTGCTCCAAGGGTGCCACTCACCTCTTTTTGTTTTCCTTGTGCAACGTGCCCTTCAGGACACACTACGTGCTCCAAGGGTTCCACTCGCCTCTTTCTATTTTCCTTGCACGATGTGCCCTTCAAGACGCACTACGTGATCCAAGGTGCCACCCACCTCTTGACGAAATTTGGTAGACGTAAAAAACCCCTGGAGTCAATACTCCGCCAGGTGATCTTGTGGGAGACTAAGGGCCTCTAAGGAATAAGGCCTTTTCCTTATTGCACACCCCTTAGAATTATCATGAGAGGCTATCACGGTCTGCCCTCACAGCATTGTGGGTCTTCTCGAACTAGCTAATCATTAACCTATAGTCCGAGCCACGACGGGAGTGCTAGTAGGCTGTGGAAGGGAGGCTCCCACACCTCTCACTCAAAGTCTCTGGTTTTCGTGCGTGACCCCTCTACTCCACATGTGAGTCTAGTCGACAAGCTATCGTCAGCCTTCATCCATCAACGAATCATGTCAGCAACAATAATCAATCATCATAAAATCTAATCATATGTATATGTGTCACATCAATAACATTCAAACCCAACAATAATATCCCTAACTTGATCCGGAGTCCAAGGGGTTTCATCGATGCCTCTTCATCCTTAATGTCCAAAGTCCTGCACACTCAAGAGAACCCAATAAATAACACATGTCTATGTGAATACAACAAATAACATATTGTCAAATCCATAATGTCTCATAATCATAACAAAAAATTACCAATAGATATAACCCGGTTCACTTGCAAGCAAGTGTCCTCAAGAACAAGTTCTCTCAATGCGTGCAAGAGCAAGATGTTACATACACCCCCTCTTGGTTTAAACTTCCTCCCAAAGTTTCACAGTATAAAGGTGCCGAAATAAAGTGTATCACACTATCATAAGTCTATCTATCAAACCAAAATTGAAACTGTTGACACATATCATATGCTTCCTCCTAGGTCACCGAGTGCGGACTATAGTTGTCCCACTGGACCTTGACCTGATCTATTGTTTGAATTCGTAGATGTCAAATGAGATGGTCCAGGATACGGATCGGCTCTGTCATGAGCGTAGCCTTGTCCAATACTTTAAAGAACTCATGTAAACAACATGAGTAGGATCACTAACATAATGTCTCAAAACAAAGACGTAAAAGACATCGTCTGTATGCCTCAAAGAATCAGGCAAGGCTAGTCAAATAGGCCACGGGCCCTTTCTTTTCCACAATCTATCAGGATCCCTTGAACCTAGGAGATATTTTATCACCCTTTCCAAACTTGATCGAACTCTTATGCGGTTTCACCCGCAAGAAGACTTGATCTCCAACTTCATAACTATGATTGACACGATGCGCATCGACATAACTCTACTGTCGATCCTACGCTTCCTTGATCCTTTGTCTTATAGTTTGCATTGATATTCCATTTCTTGGATCACTTCTGGTCCCACCAGGACCCTACCCTCAATCCGATCCCAACTCAAAGTCATTTGACACAGTCGACCGTAAAGAAACTCGGAAGGCGCCATCTTAATGGTTCCTTGATAACTATTGTTATACACAAATTCTACTAGTGGCAATAATTCTTCCCAACTCTTGTGTTGGTCCATAACGTACATACACAACATGTCCTCCAAGATTTTGTTTTTTCATTCTGTCTACCCATATGTCTCTGGGTGATACGCGGTACTAAAGTTAAGTTGGGTTCCCAAGGCCTCTTGAAAACTAGTCCAAAATCATCTAGTAAACACTGATCCTCGATTGGATATAATCCTCTTAGGCATGCCATGCAATATCACAATCTCACTGATGAAAACTCTAGCTATGTCAGGTGCCTGATACGTCATATGTACAAGAATAAAATGAGCACTCCTCATCAAAGTGTCGACTACCACAAAAATTGAGTCGTGTCTCCTTGTCGTCAGTGGCAATCCAACAATGAAATCCATCGAAATGACCTCCCATTTTGATTCTGGAATAGCGTGTGGTTGTAGTAATCCTTCCGGATGTCTATGTTCAGCCTTCACCTCCTGACATTATAAACATCTTGCCACGTAGTTGACTATGTATGCCTTCATTCCTTTCCAAAAGAATAAGGGTTTAAGGTTTGTTGTCATCTTCGTGACTCTCGGGTGAGTCATGTACACTGCTCTGTGAGCCTCGTCTAGGATCAAAATCCTCAACTCGTCATTTGGTGGTACGTAAATTCGATTTTTAAATCTCAATAATCCATCGTCCTCCAACGTAAATCCTTCAAATCTTGGTACCATCATTGTGTTTTGTCTGATAAAATCCTTGGCCTCTTTGTACCAGTTATCATCATGCTGTAAAGTTAGAATATTTTCACATAGATTTGTCTGAAGAGGCATCATCGAAAATATGCGCGGTCTCCAACTCAACACATTAGCCACTCTATTCATTGTTCCCTTTATGTAAGAAATCTTGAAATCATCCTCACTAAGAAATTCTGACCAATGTAATTGTCGTGCGTTCAAGTCGCTTTGCGTAAAGATGTGTTGTAGTCCATAGTGGTTCGTCTTTAGTTCGAAATTTCATCCAAAAGGTAGTGTCTCCAAAATCTTGAGGCATAAGTAATGGCTAACAACTCCAAATTGTGTGTCGCTTAGTTCTCCTCATGCCTTCTCAACCTTCTCGAGATGTAAGCGATCACTCGACCGTCTTGCATCAAGACTCCGCCTAAGCCTTCCTTGGATGCGTCAGTGCATACCAAGAAGTCCACATCCATGTCAGGGACCTTCAGTATCGGTGTTGTCATCAATAGTTCCTTGAGCCTATGAAATTCTTCCACACATTTCTCGGTCCAAAAAAACTTCTTGTTCTTCTTTTGCAATTCCGTAATCAGATTTTCTATCTTCGAAAATCCCTTGACGAACCGTCAGTAGTATCCCACTAAACCCATGAAACTACGCACTTCTGGGACATTCGTCGACGCAGGCCATTCCATAATATCCCCAACCTTTGTTGGATCCATGACGATCCCTTCGCCGAAGATGACATGCCCTAAGTAGTGAATCTTTGATTGATAAAACGATCATTTAGACAATTTCCCATACAATTTGTTCTCTCGCAGAAACTGTAGTACCAAGTGTAAGTGCTCGTCATGCTCCTCCATCGTCCGAGAGTAAATAAAAATATTGTCAATGAATACTTGAATAAACTTGTCCAAGTAGTCGTGGAAGATCCCATTCATTAAACTCATAAATACCCCTGGGGCATTCGTCAATCCAAAAGGAAAAACCATAAACTCGCAATGTCCAAACCTTGTCTTAAGGGCGGTCTTAGGGATGTCATTCTCCTTGATTCGTAATGGGTGATACCCTGATCTCAAGTCGATCTTTGAAAACATCATCTCACCTTTCATCTGATCAAACAGATCATCAATCCTTGGCAAAAGATATTTATTCTTGATCGTTGCCTTGTTCAATTGACAGTAGTCAATGCAAAGTCTCCATGACCCATCCTTCTTTCAAATGAAAATAAAAAGTGCACCCCACGGTGACACATTGGGACGTATAAGTCCCAGGTCCAACAACTCCTTCAGTCACATTTTCAACTCCTGTAACTCCGGAGTCGATATCCGATAAGGCGTTCTTGTTATCGGTTCAGTCCTTGGTTTTAGGTCTATGGTAAATTCCAATTCCCTCTCTGGCGGCATCCCAGGTAACTCCTCAGGGAAGATGTCCAAAAACTCACTCACCACCAGAAGGTGTTCTAGACCTTTCGCTACTCCCTTCTCATTTAACACAAGGATTGCATAAATATTACATCCCTTGCGCATGCTCTTCCGTAGTTGCAAGGAAGAGATGAACCTTAGGGAAAATCCCTAGTTCCAACCTACAATCATGTGTCTATGTCCCTCATCATTGACCAAGCTTAACCATTTCGTCTTACAGTTGAGCACTGCCTCATGTGATTCCAACCAGGCCATACCGATCAGGACGTCATAAGATCCTGAGATTGCGATGTAAAGGTTGGCCCTGGTGACAACTCTCTCGGTTAAGACTACGACCCGTAACCTTCCCTCCAACCTTTTGTTTGGCTCCCGAAGCCATTTCTACAAAGCTAAACTCGTCTTGTTCAACTGCCTTTACCTTAATTCTTTTTATCATTGCACCAGAAATGAAACTCTCAGTAGCACTGGGATCTATCAAAATACTAAGGGCCTGGTCAGGGATGGTACCTGACGTCTCGAGACCAAGGGTAAGTGATATTGCACTCTAGATAATACAAAGGGATATCCTCGGGGATGTTATTTCCCCTAACATTGATAGTGCATGCAGATGAGAAAATGAAACTAGATGCAACTCAAAATAGAGATCTATAAATGTAATAATTCAAGTAATTATTTGGTGCATTAATTATCTTTATAAAAACAAAACAACCTTCTCACACTAGTTAGCTCCTAGTGAACATAGAAAAACATTAGTGCATACATGGAAAAAATTCTAGACCAAGGTAACACTATTTGTTTTGAGTTAATGAGTTCATTGTATTATAATTCTCCCCCTCTCTGAGATGTGATGTCTACGGAGCAAGGTTGAACAAAAACCACCATGAATACATCTTACAAAATTTCATTCACTCACTCCTCTCTAACCCATTAAGTCACATTATTATTACCAGGTTGGAATTTCACTAACTTTATCTTCTTCTAGTTGTGTAAGTAATCATATATGGTTTCAATCCTTGCAACATATTTTCAATTAAAAGTGTGACTATGCAAAAACAAACTTAATAATTTAAAGTGCATTCACATCCATTACTTAATCATAATTTTATGAAAAACCCATCATTATTAACTATTTATTTTTTATTTTATTGTACTAAAAGACCATACATATGGTCTTCATATTACTAAGCAGTATTAATTAAATATTAAATTATCTACAACACATTAAAGTCTATTAATATATTTAAAAATAAAATAACAATAATAATAATAATAATAATAATAAACAATATAAAACTAAACTAAGCCATTTTATATACAAAGATATTAAAATCCAAAAGTAAACACCACTACATTTGAACAAGTGTTTCTCAACAACTTAGTTCCGGTCGTACCAATTTGAAATTGAAAATATAGAAAGGCTATGTGTTTTTATAATTTAGTGTGGGTATTAGCGTCATAGGGAAACATTGTATATTCTTAGTATGCATCATCAAGAGTACAAATCATGCATCATCATGAGTACAAATCATTCATCATCATGAGTTACAAAACTGGGGGCATTTTACTTCGATCTCGATTCATGCATGGATGCATGGTTTCAAAAAGTTCCATTTAAGCTCACATCATCACTACCAGATCGATAGTAAGGGTCAATTGGCATAAGATCTTATGCTTCCACCTTTGTGAATCCTTTTTTATGTGAGTGGAGCAGGAATGTTTCTCAGAAGGACCGGTTTGAGTGCTTGTTGGTTAAGGAAAGGTTCAAGTACTTGCTTGATTTCGAAATGACTAGTTGGTCATACACCTACTATAAACACCAGACTAATCCGCAGATATTCATTGGAAGGATTGGGAATACATATTAGGGTCTATTTGTGTTGTTTCCATTAAAAATGCATTTTTTTGGAATCGAATGGGGGTCATCACTTAGAACATTCGTATGAACTTTAGAATAGTACCGACATTGAGTGCATTGACTTCTAGATGACTAATGGGCATGAACTACTGGACAAGGACTAATTGGCATGGACTAGAGCTTCATGCACTGACTAGAACTTCAAGTAATGAAACTGTAAATGAGAATTTGCACTGACTGTATCCAACCCAGCCCTTGTCGAGTATCTGAGTATCCAAACCAACTTGAGTATCAAAATGATCCATGAGCTAATCTATCCTTGCATGATTTGTTGCGGCCTTGGCTTTTCGCATTTCTTTCATTGGAGGAAATGTGACCTAAATATTTTTCTTGGGTAAATACATAATGCTCCATACCAATGAATGCCCTTTAGCTCTTCCCTATCTTATAGTTAAAAGCGAGTATTTGTCACCATAGTAAAGGCATGCTTTTCATGAGGAATTGACTCTTCGTTCAGGAATTACAAGCTTCCCCCCCTTCTCTTGACTGAGATGCTTCTGGTTTTCCAGCCGGGTCGGGTCACTTGCTACTCGATCTCTCTCTCTAGAATTAGAATATTCCTTAGGCCATAGCTCGTTCCAAATCCATTATGCTACATCATACTACATCTTAAGTAAAATCTAGGATCCCTTTTCCAATTGCTTTCACAAAAGCACCTTTTCTCATTGGAGAAGAACACATCACATTTATGGGATGTCTGGGAGGATAGATTATGAGCTGCATCCAGCTGGAAACAGGGCCTACATCTAAGAACCTAAATCTATAAAGATTTATTGATCAAATAAATTAAGATAATTCAATATTTAAAATAAAATAAAAATTCAATATTTATAATAAAATAAAACAATAGAAACGAAGAAATGGCTCCCAGCCAAACACGTCACAACTCATAATACTAATAAAAAACATGGAGTGCAATGTACACATGCAAATGAATATATTAATAGCCAGGTGGTCAGATGGGAGAATAATTTAAAAGCCATATGGTCGGATGGGAGCATAATTTAATAGCCAGGTGGTTTGATGGGAGCATAATTGGCTGCATGGAAACTACGTTGCAATGAGAGACCCTACCTGCAACATTGTCAACTCACTCCGGGAGGAGTCTATTAACTAGTTGCAACTCTACAGGTTTTAGATTTTCATTTTTAATCTGAAACCCCAAGCTCCCCTCAAGAAATCAAGTTTAGGAGTGCAGCACTAAAATAAAAACTACAAACATAGAGCAGGTTAAAGGTGGTGCTTACCCCGTCCATACGATCAAGCCAGAACAACCTACCATGCCGTGATATAGAATTTATAATTACACTTACAGTGACAATCGTAGTGTTCGTTGGCCTTGGGTGGGATTTGGGAGATTGCTCATTGAACTAGGCCTCCGATACCGTGTGTCATGGTTGCGTGTGGTCGTGTTTGTCGTGCAGTCAAGAAGATAGGCCAAATAGCTTATTTCCTGCATTTCAGGTGATTTCTTCCTCTTAGGCAAGGGGCTCTTCTTCTGGAGTATTGGACTCAGGTTCTTCCGCAACTTCCTTTGAGGTCGGGTATGTATATTCTGTCTAAATGGCTAAAGGGGGTTTACAAACACCTCCATCTCCATTAGTGTTAGATAGGAAAAGGGAAGTTTAACATTTACCAAACACCATAATTATATATATTATTATTATTATTATTATTATATGTGAAGTATAATATGTTTATGTTATGATATAATAATTTGTAGGCTTGGCAGGAATAAATAGAGAGTACCTACTTTCGGAGAGCCTTGCAGAGATAAAGAATGGAAATATCCTTTTGGCACTTGGACTAATCTTGATGGGTTGTTTACTTTCTGTTATTTCTTCGATGTTATTTCTCAGAGACAATAATGAAGGATTTATGAAGACGAACGTCGCTTCAATAGAACCAACTTCTTCATCGACTGAACCAACTGTTGAACCTCTACTACCCCTTTGCGCTACTGAATACTTTATTCCCTCACTCCCCCTTGAACTAGAACCATTGACATGTTGCTATGCATCTCTCTGTGTACTCTGGGTATGGGGCTATGAGTACTCTGTCCATCTCTCTCTGTGTACTCTGGGTATGGGGTTGTGAATAGATACCAAGAAGGCAGTGAGGCAGTCCATAGATGATGGTGGGAAGGTTGTCACAACCATGTTCATTGTCTATCACAACCATGTTCATTGTCTGTCAGGACTTGTCAACCTAAAACATAGAAGATAAAAGTAAAACATAGAAGATAAAAATATCACAGCAATGTTCATTGTCTATCAAGACTTGTCAACCTAAATTTAAGAAGCTAAAAATAAAACATAGACAGATAAAAAAATATCATTGTATCTTTGAAATTAATACAGGAAGGCGAAGGGAAAACATTAGCAAGAAAAAACATAAACATTAACAAGAGAGAAAAAATCAAACATGGGAAAGAGCAAAGTTCCCAATAAAACTTTAATTCCATCTTCCAATCATATTATAAAAAATATGTTTTATTATATTATATAAAAAATAAAATTTTCAATTTACTATATCAAACATGTTTACTATATCAATATATCAAACATTGTAAATGGAGAAAAAATATATAATCAACTCCAAACTAATCCAATGTCAACGCTCAACTCTATAGTCCCTACTGCCGAACTAACAAAAACAATCAATATACTTCGTACCTTTTAATTTAAAAAAGTAAGCATAAAAATCAACATACTCCATACTTTTTAGTTTAACAAAGAAATATACTCCACACTTTTTAGTTTAACCAAGAAAGCATAACGAGAACCATCAATATACTCCATACCTTTTTAATTTAACAAAATAAAAATCATTATACTCCATACTTTTTAGTTTAACAAAGAAATATACTCCACACTTTTTAGTTTAACCAAGAAAGCATAACGAGAACCATCAATATACTCCATACCTTTTTAATTTAACAAAGTAAGAATAAAAATCAATATACTCCATACTTTTTAGTTTAACAAAGAAATATAGTCCATGCTTTTTAGTTTAACAAAGAAAGTAAAACAAAAGTTATTATGGTATAAATAAAAAAATAATACTAACTTTAAGTCAAATGAATAATAATACTAGCCACTTCAATTACAACGAAATGAAACGATTGTATATCATAACATATAATAGAATCCATCACATTTTCATACGCTATCATTGATGCACCAGCATTCATGGCAAAGTAGTTCGGGCCTATATGTTTGATTAAACCAAATGTTTGATTAAAACCAAATCATAAGTGTTTTATTGATTTAGGTTCATTTAAGTAAATAAGATACTTAAAGAATCATGTATGAAGGGAAGGGTCCTTTATGCTATAAACAAGGGGGTTTCATATGTTAAATTGGTGTATGGTTTCATTGTGACTTTAAAATTAGATTATTATTATTATTATTTTGTGTGCCAAATTCATACTCGGAAGTAGTTTTTTTCGTACCCGAAGCTTTTATCGAGTGGCCTCTCATTCTCGATGTCGTCCTTGGGCTTGGGGAACCTTGTCTCTTCGCTATGAATCCTTTATGTGTTTGGTCATGGATAGAGGAGCGAAATGTCCTGTGGAAAAACCTCTTGAGAGTTGACCTCGCGGGGAAACGTGACATGCCCAGGGGTAGGGGTTGAAAATGGGCTTGACCATGTGCTCAACAACAACAAAAACACAAAGAATAGAAGGATCATAAGAAGATAAAAGGAGAAATAAATGGCTCCAAAGATAACACTCTTCCCCTCTATTCTAAGTTAGTGTGGTTTACCATTTTCACAAATTAGTCATTTTCTTTAATAATTAAAGAACATTTTTATAACTACAATAATCATCACCACAACTCAAGGGCATACATAATAGCATATGGAAAATTACCATATTAGGTTGCAAAGGAGTTTCCAGAGGTGTTCTTATGTTATAATAAATCTTCCAAGAATAATAACTATATAAGATTTCATGATTATTTTTGCAATTATTTCCACCTCTATCTTGGATAGGTCCATAGGCTCTAAGAGTTAGAACCACAACTTTGGTACTGTATGTAATGCCAAGAATAATAACTATATCAAATTTCATGATTATTTTTGCAATTATTTCCACCTCTATTTTGGAAAGGTCCATAAGCTCTAAGAGTTAGAACCACAACTCTGATACTATATGTAATGGCCCAAGTTCAATAAACTCAATTGGATGAAATTAAATTAATAATTTGCAACTGTTGATTTATAAAAATAAAAATACATTAATTCTAAATACATAATCCATGAGGAAGTGACAATAATATTACCTAAAAGTTGAAGAATTTAACTTACTAACACTGTTGTGAACGCAAAACCCTTGCATTACAATCTTTGATCCAACATGCCACAACCCAGTGTTGGGGACATCTTTTATCCCAACCAACCTTTCAGTTGTCACGACCAAGAACCCACCGACCCTCAATCAACTACCTATGCTAGCTTATACCTTTCCATCAAATTTCTTAGCAAACAATGTTACACTCCCTTCTCCACCTTCATTAAATAGATATCTTCTTGTCCATCCATGCAAAAAGTTCCATGCATAAGTTCCACTGGATCAATTTAGTTTTTATTTCATTCCCTTTTAATAATTTCTTTTTTTTTAATCTATATTTTATTAGTTGTTTTATTATCATGTTATTATTTATTTATTACTATTATTTGTTGTTTTATTATCATGTTATTATTTATTTATTACTATTTTTTTTACTTTAATTTATTATTGTCTATTTATTATTTTATGACTATTTATTTATTATTTATTAATTTAATTGAAAGTATGGAGCCTTAACTAAATAGCATGAAAAAAAAATCATTAATTATATAAACTAGATTTACGAAAATTAATCATACTAAAATGACATGAGGAGACTCTTTTGTTATGTATACTCTACCCACTTTAAAGCAAAGAAATAAACCATATTCATACACATGTCATTGTTTACTAATGATTAGCTTATGGAGAACCCCATTGTATTAGTTGTGTAAATAACTCAACACAACAAACACAAAATTTTCTTGCTCATACATATAAAAAATTGCAACAAACACACATGCTAATTAATACACATAGTTAACAACATTTATAAAACCATAATGTAATCATTCAAGAAACTTTCAATTTAGATGTAAACGAAGAAGAATATAAAATTAAAAAAAAAAACCAAAAACTTATCTTGAATTGTTGAATCAATTGACTGCATATAAGAGGCGATCCTCCTAGCCATAGGCTTCTTGTTCCAAATCTCAACAACAATCCACCCTTAACCTAAGGCTACGAGTCCACAAGGAGGTATGGCCCTCTTTGTTTTCCAGTCTCCATAATTCAACAGCCTAATACCCAGGTTCTACTCCACATCAAATTCCAATCCACCAGCTCTTTCTTTCCCCTCAACCTGCACCACCTAAGGAATGGGATCCCGCTTCACTACACACAGTCCCCCAGGCCTTCCCACTTCCCTCTTGGGTTTAGTGCACTCAGTTGGATAGGAGATATCATAGCTAGGGACTCTAGGAATTATTTGTTCTTCCAAGGGTGTTCACACATCCTTCTCAAGTCTCTTGAGCCATTTCCTCAATAGGAAATGTCACTTACAGACATGTAGCCATCATAACAGGGATACAATCTCATTTTTAGCATCAAAATAAGCGCAATAATGGTTTTCCTTAAGCATAACATGGTTGGTGTTTTTTTTCCATCACTCAGCCCTCCTCTTGCTATCCAAAACCAACATGAAAAATTGTCCCAAGAATGAACTCAAATATTATTTTCTTCTAATGCAAGCTTGACTCACGCATTTCCCAAAAAGTAGATGTATTTACCCATGCTATCATAAATTGGGTGATTTGACCTTTTCCACCTACGACTCTTACATCACTTTAATATCTCTTGATATTTCAAAGGTGGATAAACATTAATATGAATTGGCTGAATTAATACAAAGGGGTAACCCCTTGGACCCCTCTTTAGCCCACTCTCTTGTGTAATCATAGCCCCCCGTCATTATCATCTCACTTGTACCACAACCAATGATTTATTAATTATTAATTATTTTAATGTAGAAAATATAGAATTCGACCCTTGGACATATTCATCAATATGGGCTATCCCGCTCCACCATATCAACTCACCATCCTAACTAATATTTGCACAATTACATTATAATTGCAAGGATTATCAATGGGGATATGATAAGTTGTAATTTGTTTCACTTTCATGTATGTATATATGTGTGCAACATAAACATAGCAACATATATTGACAACACTGAGTATTTCCAAAAGCCAATAGAAATAATCCAAATTACACCTATTTTACATTGTTCACTAGCCATCCAAATTACAACACTAGTTACTTTCTCAAGTAAGGTAAGCAAATGAATGGGTTAGAATATTATTAGTTTGTAAGTCATCCTTCCATGACCAATATAAAAAATAATATTACTTTCATCAAGTTGTAAATGGATCTTACATTTGTTGTCATAACAATGTGAGTGGAAGCTATTGATGGTCTCTCATGATGCGTTAGTGGCAATGCAAATAAAGAAAAACAACTATTTGTTGACTTGGAATAACGATTCACAGTATTTTCATAACTAATTTTAAGATGGTGTAACAAGGCAAAATGTAGCAAATGGNGGTATGTTATTTTTCCTATAAAATATAATGCATATGTTTGTAGTGGTTGAGTACCTAAATGATGGAATTTCATTAAAATAATTTCTACAATTATAAATAATAGTTTGTTTTTATCTGCTGCTACTTTTTCAAAATTGTAAATGTTAATTTTATTTTATTTTTTTAAATTAAGAAACATACCATAGAAATGAAACTATGGGGTAAGCGTTAATGTGGGGTTTATGGGCCTTAACATAATCAACATTTTTTTAGATTGTAATTGTTGGTCTATATTATTGTGACATGCCATTTTTATTTTTTTTAAATGGAGTACGGGGATAGAAAGTTATAACATGAACAAAACATGTTTATATTTTAAAATTATGATATATGTTAAGACAAAAAGAAATAAAAAATAACAAACAATATTAAAATTATATATTTAAATTTGGAATTTTCATAATCGATTCTATATGTGTGTAGTTCCATTAGTAATGGATTTGGGTAGTCTATTTAAAATTATGTGAAAATGGAGATATTGAAAGGGATTCAGAAAAATGAAGGTTTGTTGTTTTTGCAACCCAAACCGCCAATATTGTCATGCAAAAACTAAATCTGAAGCAACCTAGTTAGAAAATTTGTTAGTGAGTAGAAACTCTCCAACTAAAAAAAAAAAGAATTTCAAATAATGCACATGGGATTTGTAAACACGTATGTACTAATAATGCTCACATGCACACCATTATGCGCATATGTTATTTAAAAATACAAACAAATACAAAAATAAGGCCCTCTCATAAATTTGGCCTTTTAATGATGGTGATTTTGTCATAACTTTCTAACCTAATCTTTATTTTTCATGATCTTTGCACAATTGGAAAGATCTCAAAGAGATATAGATCTTTCATGTTATAATCTTTTGACATTTCTACACAATTTTTTCCATTTTCCAAAGAATAAAAGTAGACTAGCTAACACATAGAAGCATGTTTTTTCTCCCAAGACCATCATGAGGGCTCTGATAGCCATCCCTAGCTCACTAAATCTTGAAATGGTGCACATATGACACTTGTAGGATAAACATTCTTTTCATATGGACTTGAGACCCATCCATAGTGCATCAAACCTCATAATGGTGCCAATATTAGATTTATGTGCTAAAGATTCCCTTTATAGGGCCTTTATGCATGGTCCATGAGCCATGAGTATATTTTAGGCCTTATGATGTTAATGGTTGTCCTTGGACCATGGTTAAGGTCATGATACTAATCCCTAGAATGACAAACCTCATAACGGTGTCCATATTATAATTGTGGGGTTAAAAATTCCATTTACAGGGGCTTCTCTAGTGTTTTCGGACCCTATGCATGGTCCATGAACCATAACAGGATATTTTAGTCCCTAAGACATTGGTTTTTGTTAGACACCTAATCCTTAGAGATTTAGGTACTTTGCAAATATTATTGTAAATATTATTTAAGAGAAATATAAAGAGTCATAGGTGAATAGGAAGAGTCATTCAAACCTCTTGGAAGATGAAACAAAAGGTCACTTCACATTGTATTTATGAATGTCTCACATTAATTCAAATCAATCAAGCATGGATTTATTCCTTCTTCGCATCCATGGCCTAACAGTGGTATCAAAGAAAGTTTCAACTCTGTGATTCTCTCCTCCCGTGGGTGTTATAATTTGTCTCATGCGTGCATAAACACCTATGCAAGTCTGTCTCTCTATTTATTCCCTATAAGGTCTATCATTACTCTATCATTCCCTCATATCTATGTAGCTATTAGGGTTTCCTCCACAATTTTCCATGCTCCTCCTCTCTCTTACTGGTTTTCTGAACAAAATATTCTTTTCCTGGGGGCTCTTCACAGTATAGCCTCCATTGTACAATGAGTGAAGGCCATTTGAGATACCATAAGGCTCTTCCTTTGATACATTGAGGGAAATATTGTTTTCTATGTGACCATATTTGATACCCACAATAATATCCCATGCAAAGACAATGATAGCAAGCACCGCCATGATCCCTATCAACACCGAGCTTGTTCGAAAGATCATTTTGAAATTCATCTAAGTGTGATTTGAAATTCATCCATAACTTTTGCAATCTTCTTGATTTCATGAATTTCGATTTTTCCATCATATGGAGTTAAGGAATTAATAGTGGAATTAGAAGGAAACATATGTCAAGAATGTAATCTACTCCAAGAAATCCAGCATTGATTGCCAACATTTTCAACCATGTAAGATTCATTGATTCTAGCTCTTGAATCTCCTTGAGTATGCAAAGGATATCAACTAGAGATCCCTAGGTGTCCTAGAACTTGTCTTCAACTTTTTAATCCTTGGTAAGATCTTGACCTCATTGTTTTCCCTTGTTGCATACAAACAACTCAATTGGCTTGATTTGAATGACTTCTAGTCATAGACTATTTTGGGGAAGAATTTAAACACATCAATAGTAGGGAATAGAGACACCATAAACACTATGTTTAAAGGTAGAGTGTGTTGGATTTCATAATTCCATGTGTTGTATGAGAGTGTTATTGCAGAGATTGTGGGCAAGGAAGTTGTATCTTGAAGAGCATTTGGTGGTGGAAATATATTTATTTCTGACTTGTATAAAGTATGTTGGATTTATATCTTCCACTTAATAAAATACATGTTAGTGAAGGGAAAATTAATTATCTCCTCTCCATTGTTGGCGTGGAGTTTACCGAAAAATAAAATTACCCAGAATGGTCCAGAAAGATCAAACACACTTTAATTTTTAATGATTTGTGGGATGGAATTTGTGAAGGATAGGATGACAGTGGACCTATCAAACCTATAACAGATAAGAAGATTTATATATGTAAGAAAAAAGAAAATAAATCATATGCCTTGATTGCTACAAAAGTAAGTGAACAAGTGAGATGCCATATTATTTATATTAAATACTCTTATGGTGTTTTAAATAAATTGAAGGAGTTGTATGATTCACACTAAGAAGTTGAACTCATACAATTTTTGGTGAAGCTCTTCAACCTAGAGCTGAAGGATGATGATCCCATGGTTTTATCTTCTAAGATCAAATCCATCATGCACAACATGGATTCCACTAGAGTGAAGATAGACATTACTCTCACAACCTTCATTAAGGCTCTCTACCCTACATATTCTCACTACCTTGAATCCTTGCAAGTTAGTGGCCAAATGAATTCCATCAAATTTAACCATTTGGTGGAGATAGTTGCAGAACATGATAAATCCTTTAAAATAAGATGACTCAACCAACTGGAGAGATTGTATGCCCTTCTCGGAAAGGGAATAATTAATCACATGATTCTTCTAGAGGAGAAGGCAGTAAAAGAGGATGTGGAAGAAATAATTTCAGAAGAAGGGGGGTAGGCACAAACGAGGTGAGAAATATGATCTTCACTATGTCCATTGTGGAAATAATGGGTCACATGAAGAAAATACATGCATAATCCCATGGGAAAATATCTAAGACAAGCAAGATCATAAATAAGACAAAGCTAAATCATTAGACTTAGTGAAAGGTAAAGCACATGAATCTTCTCATTATATTGTTTCCCATTGCAATATTGGAGTAAACAAAGATTTATTTAACACTTTAATTGCTTCTTGGAGAGATGCATGGCTTCTTGAAATAGGTGCAACATGCCACATGACCTTCTGGAGAGACTTTTTTGAATATTTCAAAGAAAATATAGATGGTATAGTTTATTTTGCAGATAAATCAAGTCTCAAACCTTCAGGAATTGGCACTATCTGGCTTAAATTGCATATATTCCCAGATTTTGTTTTGCATGATGCAATCTATCTTCTTGAGTTGTGAAGGAACTTTATATCTCTTGTGTCAATTTGACAACAAGGCCACTCTATTTATATATTTGGTGAAAAAGTTGAAATAAGTAAGGATTCTAACAACATGGTCATTATGACAGTAGTGGAAGAGGATGGAATATTGATGAAGTTGAAAGTGACACATGTTCATGCACAAAATTATGCATACCTCTCTCATAACAATGAAGGTGCATTTCCATATAGTCTCCTATGGCATGCTATATTTAGACACATTAATTATGACAACCTTCGTTTGTTGAAAAAGAATGGTGTTTTTGGTTTTCCTACTATTCCTAGGAAATTGAAGCAATGTGATGCTTGTATCCTTGGAAACCATATAAAAGAATCTTTCCATGATTCCACTTCTAGATCATGTAGAAAGCTTGGATTGGTACATTATGATTTATGTGGCCCCATGCCTATTCCATTTGCTAATGGAAATAAATATATCATGTCTTTTATTGATGATTACATCAGGATGTGTTAGGTGTACTTGTTGAAAGATAAATCATAGGATTTTGAAACTTTTAAAAAATTTCACGTATGGATCCAAAATAAAGCACAATCACTTATTGACACTCTTTGTACTGAAAATGGAAGAGAATATACATCTAATGAATTTTAAAACTATCTTCTCCAACATGGTATTCAACATCAAACCACTATTCCATACAATCCTCAACATAATGGTGTAGTTGAAAGAATGAATGGGACTTTCTTAAATATGGTTTGTTCCATGATATTTTTCAAAAATGTAAAATTGATGTTTTGGGTTGTTGAAGTTCTATATGTAGTATATGTGAAAAACATAAGTCCATCTCATTAACTTGGGAACAAGACTCCTTATGAAATGTGGTATGGCCACATTCCTTTAGTGAGGCATCTTAAGTTCTTTTGTTCCACCTGATATGCCTTAATTCCAAAGGAGAAAAGAAACAATATTTATGCAAAGAGTTGGAAGTGCATATTCTAGGGTAATCAAATACCACCAAGGCATATCATATTTACGATGATGTAAACAAAAACTTCATTCATTCCATAGATGCGTTTCTTCTTGAGTCCACCAAGAATGATAAAAATGTTGAGTGGAAGATTGATCATCTGGATAGATTCATCCCTGTAATGACATATCACAAGTTTGATGATGAAATTACACATCTTGAAGGGGGGGTCCTATCTTATATCAATATTTAGAATCTCATTTTTAAGAACCATCTCCCCCTCATGAAGAATTTCCAACCACTTCACCAGAACATGAAGTTCATTTGGATGATGTGATTGAGAGGATTGAAAGGTTGAAACTTAATGGAAATGTAGCACCATCTCAATCACTGGAGCAACCTATACCATCTTACAAATTTCCACCAAAGTGGCTCATAAAGACACTTGAAAGTGTTCATCTTGATGAGGTTGGAAAGGCATGAACCAAAAGTTCTACAAGACAAGATGGAGGTGATGTACATAATTCAGATTCAGGTGATGTAGATGATATGGATGTTTCATATGATTGTGAATTGAATTTATATACTATATTTAAACCAACTTCCTTTGAAGAAGTTGATTCTCATGATGAGTGGAAATAAGCCATGTAGAAGGAGTATGATGCTCTCATCAAGAATGGTACATGGAAGTTGGTGGACCCTCCATTGGGAACCAAACCAATTGGCTGCAAGTGAGTATTCAAGAACAAGTAAAAATGAGATGGCTCACTTTAAAATCACAAAGAAAGGCTCGTGGAAAAAGGATTTGCACAAAAATAAGGCATTGATTATGAGACTTTTTCCCCATAGAAAAATGGGCTACCATTCGT
>SNQJ01S0013550.1:2694-15507 GCA_010110895.2 Picea sitchensis
CAAATCTATTTATGTTTTTTGAAAAACATCAAATTGTAATTACAATCAATTATATTAAACAATATTTGAAATTTTAATTATATACTTTTAATATAGACAATATGTCCATGCATACCTGGTTGGACTTCTTCTTGTTGAAAATCTCTCTTTACATTATCATCGTTTTTTCTTCAATATTTGCACGTTCTCTTTTCTTTCTCCAATAATGCTCTTTCCTTTTTTCATTACAGAGAGTATCATCTCAAGTGCGATCAAACTTTATCTTGCACAAACTTTAGTTTCCCATGATTTTTATAGTTATCTCTAAAATATATGTTCAACAAAGATTTCACCTTGAAAAAATGCTCAACATTTATCTTTCAAAATATAAATTGCTATTCCAATAAAAACTTGAATAAACATCAATTACCTTATTCAACAAAAACCAAAAAGATGATTCAAAACTTTGTTTAGGTGCTCTAGAAAACCATCAAACAAGCGATGAATTGTGTTAAATGTGTTCAACCGAAAGCATATTTGTACAATTTGGCGTGAAATGAAACGATACAACATGTCTTTTCATTTTTTCCGACCGACAGAATTCGCTCAACCATCTTTCGGCTGAAAACCTTGGAAACTGTTTAGTTTTGACAGTCTCCTTTAGAATTTAGTCTTTTGGCCGAAAACTAGAAATTGGGACTGTAAACAGAAACCAAAGAATTGCCCCAAGCTTACCTGAACTTTGGAGGTTGCAAACTCTTGCAAATACTCATAATTTGGTTTCAAAAATGACACCAGCATTTTCAAAATTGAATCTACTTTCAATTCCTATAATTTGTTTTCATTTTCATTATTTTTATCTAATTTTATTTAATTTTTTTAAAAAATCACTGCATAATATTTTCAACAAACATTATGATTCAATGAAATGAAATATTTGTATCTCTAAAAATATACAGTGAAAAATTTAGAAAAAATTATATTCATAATACTTAAATTGTTCTTTTCAAAAGGGTATTTTTAGATTTTACTTTTAAGTAAAAATTAAGATAGATACAAGGTGGAGGAAAACATGTGTCTAAAATCTGCAACGTTTTCAGCTTGGTCAACTTCAAAAAATTCTAGAAATTATAATATTCATCCATTAGATTCAAAATTATAGTCATAATAAAATAGAGTTTATGTAGATTGTTGAAGTATATTTCATTTGTTTAAAATATAAGTTTAATAATAGATATATTGTTAGAGCAAAACATAACTCATTATCATTCATTTCAGGATGTTGGCACAAGGGCAGACCCAGGGTTCAACGCTTCAACAACGCACCAACAAAACTCTAACTACCGACCCTTTCAGCAATATCTGCGAAGCAGATGAAGTCTCACCCGAGGTAGAGGCAGGGATGGTTGCAGAACTCAAGTGTCTGCAACCTAGTTGGGACACAGATCTGTGATTACAACACTAACAGAGCACTTAGCAGTTAACATTCATCAGTATTTAACCCTTATTCACATCATAGGTCAAAACCCTAGTTACAAAGCAGCATAATATTAAACCGGATCTAATACATCCAAGAACTTAGCATATATAAATAGATCAGATCTAGCATTCATTCAAATTACTAAGAACTAAGATACTATATCGAATGCATATAACATATATAATTTCACTAAGCATATATCACATCAATAACATAACAACTATAATGCACAAAGCAACCACAACACAGGATATACATGGTTCACCCCGGTGTGGGGCTACATCCACCAACTTTTATCTTCTTAATTGTTTTCTTTCTATATTCTACAAGCACAGGGCCACAAGAACCCACTCCACATAGGACAGGATATCTGCGCGCACCTCGCTAGATCCTCCTTCCTTGATCTATGTTCAATCACAAAGCCTTCTTACAATATGCACATAGGATTCTTACAATCACTTGCACTTAGCTCTGCAAGTTCTTAACACACAGTATGCATGAAGCATCCACAACTATTCGCACTTACGTCATTGTCCACATTACACATCTAGGTCTCTCTTACTTGCATCGCCTAGATTTCTATTTATACATTACAAAAGGGCCTGAACATGGGTAAACCCATGGGTCGACATCCCATACCTGTTACATAAACCCTAAACCCAAAAATTCCCTAAGAAGGGGCCGATATCTCACGATCTCTGCTTCGCCTTGCGCTCTTCCTTCGACCAGCCTATTGAAGTCCCAAAATTGGTCAAACGTGACCAAGGTTCTCCAAAACTTGGTCAAGAGCCAATAGGCCACCAACACTCACCTGTGAATCATCCTGAGTCACTTTGATCTGGGTAAATCTGCCTCAAATGCCTCAAGCTTAGCTCGAGCTTCTTCGACTTGTTACTTTGCCAGAGCCTCCTACTCAGCGAACTCTTGAATCACCTTCTCCGTCACAGGTCCTTCCAAGCGTTGTTCCATTGTGGTGACCTCTTGTTCTATTTCTGCACCTCGTCCTTCAATATCCTCAAAAAGTATGCAAGATGCATCTTGTACTGGTTGGAGTCACTAAGTTACTTCCATGAAGTTGCTCTGGATGGCATGGACTTGTTGCTAAACTGTGCATTGTTCCTGGGATTGTTTCATCCTCTCGACCACTGGTAGTGGCTTCAATTGTGCTTGCACCATTATTGCTTGTTGCTTGGCCTCCTGAAGTTGTGACTCCAGTGTCCTTAGTTTAGGGTCCTATGCAAGGCGCTCATAAGTCTGCACACTTCCACTGCTGAATTGTTTACATTCTAAGGCCAATGCCTTGATTCTATGGACTGTGCTTCGGCAGTTTCTTCTCTTTGTTCTCGCACTTCCTGCAGAGTGTTTGACACTGTTTGTAACTACAATTCTGCTATCCTCTGTTGGAGCTGCTAAATGGCTTCGGAAATCTTCCCTACTTGTCTTTCCACTAGGTCTTCTTCCATCTGTTCTAAACCCGTCACAGAGAGAATTTCTCTAGTGACTGCTTCTTTAACTCCAATTTTCTCTACGATTAGTTGTTCCTTCTCCTTCTGGATCTACACTCTATCCTATGCAAACTTGTCTTGGATGTCATATTTTTCCTATTGCGCAACCCGACATTCTATGATTACAACACTAACAGAGCACTTAACAATTAACATTCATCAATACTTAACCCTTATTCACATCGCAGGTTGAAACCCTAGTTACAGAGTAGTGCAGTATTCAACTAGATCTAATACATCCAAGCACTTAGCATATAGAAATAGATCACATCTAGCATTCATTCACATTACTAAACACTAAGCTACTATATCAGATGCATCTAACATATATCATTGCACTAAGCATACATCACATCAATAAAATAACAACTATAATTCACAAAGAAACCACAACACATGATATATGTGGTTCACCCCAGTGTGGGGCTACGTCCACCAACCCTTCTCTTCTTTATTGTCTTCTTTTAATCTTCTACGAGCACAGAGCCACAAGAAATCACTCTGCATAGGACAAGAGATATTTTCTCACCTTTCCAGATCCTCCTTCCCCAAGCTAGGTTCAAGCACAAAGCCTTCTTACAATCTGCACACAGGCTTATTACAATCACTTTCACTTAGCTCTGCAACTTCTTAACACACAATATGCATGAAGCATCCACAACTGTTCTCACTTAGCTCGTTGGCCACATTACACATCTAGGTCTCTCTTAATTACATCGCCTATCTTTCTATTTGTACATTACAAAAGGGCCTAAACATGGGTAAACCCATGGGCCGACATCCCATACCCGTTACATAAACCCTAAACCTAAAAATTCCCTAAGAAGGGGTCGAGATCCCGAGATCCCACGACCTCTGCGTCGCCTTGTGCTCCACCTTCGACTAGCCTGTCGAAGTCCCGAAATTGTTCAAACATGACCAAGGTTCTCCAAAACTTGGTTAAGTGCCAATAGGCCCCCAACACTCACTGTGACTCATCCCAAGTCACTCTGATCTGGGTAAATCTGCCTCAAATTCCTCGATATTGGATTGAGCTGCTTCGATCTATTTCTTCGCTAGATCCTCCTTCTCGGTGAACTCTTGAATCACCTTCTTCGTCATTGGTCCTTCTAAGTGTTGTTCCACTGTGGTGACCACTTGTTCTAGTTCCCTCATCCTTCAATCTCCTAAAAAATTATGCAAGTTGCATCTTGCACTGGCTGGAGTCGTTGAGTCACTTCCATGACCTTGCTATGGATGGCATGGACATTTTGTTGAACTGTGTGTTGTTCCTGGGATAGTTTCATCCTCTCGACCGCTGGTAGTGGCTTCAACTGTGCTTGCACTGTTGTTGCTTGCTGCTTTTCCTCCTGAAGATGTGACTCCAGTGTCCTTACTTCAGGGTCCTCTACAAGGCGCTCGTAAGTTTGTGCACTTTGACTGCTAATTTGTTTACATTCTAAGGTCAATGCCTTGATTCTCTGGACTGCGCTTTAGACAGTTTCTTCTCTCTGGTCTTGCACTTCCTACAGAGTGCTTGGCAATTATTGTAACTCCAGTTCTTCTATCCTCTATTGGAGTTGTTTAATGGCTTCGACAAGCTTCCCTACTTATCTTTCCACTGGGTCTTCTTCCATCTGTTCTAAGCCCGTCATAAAGCGAATTGCTCTAGTGACTGCTTCTTTAACTCCAATCTTCTTTGCGAGAAAATGTTCCTTCTCCTTCTAGATCTACGCTCTATCCTCTGCAAACTTACCTTGGATGTCGTCTTTTTCTTGTTGCGCAACCGAACATTGTTCTTTGGCTTCCTCTTTTGCTTGCTTTAAGGCCTCTGTGGCCTATTATTTTCCTTCCTGAACACAATGAAGGCAAGCTTCGGTTGCATCTACTATTCGGCGTAGTTGGGCAGGTTCATCTCCCAACTCTGTTCCTTCTGATGACAGGAGTGCAGTAGACACTGTGTAGCTGGAGTGGAGGGCTTGTTGTACCCCTTTCAGCTCTACTTCAATTATTTCATACATGGTCTCTTGTTTGGATTCATTGCACTGTAAGATATCTTCTAAGGTATCTGAGATAGCGACGATGATGAAATCTATGTCATCCATCGTTAGCGCAATCTTCATATGTGGTTTAGTAGCCTTGGACTTCTTCCACAATGTAGGTTTCGTGGGGGAAACCTTCATTTTCTTGGAGGTCTCAGCTTCGTCAATAGGGTCCCTAGGCAATGTTACTTTGCCTTGTTTCTTCTTGTCTTCTTCTTTGTCTACTTCGTCATCACCTCCCCCTCCAGGTGAGTCTAAAGCATTCTCTTCTGATGCATTGTTCAGGTTATGTAACTCTTCCTTTTTCTTCCTTCTGCTACTACTGGGTGCATCATACTCTTCGCGAGTAACCACCGGACTTTCGATGAGGTTAGGGTCGAACAATTTTTCTTGGTCAATTGGTATAAGGAACTATGTAGGCCAGTCCTTAGTTATTTCTTCCATGTCCTCCTATGTGAGTTTATAGTAACTCTACAACTCTTCTTTGTGTTCGTCTCTATGTGCAATGATATAAATAAAATGTCTATTTGCATGGAACTTCACAAATGGTTTGAACCTGTGCAGGGTGTTTGACGTCATCTAAGGGAAAGACTCAATAGTCATCTTCAACTGCAGGTAGTAGTTTTGGAACATCGCGTTTGACTTCCATTGTTTCTCCATGTTGCTCAAATACCAGAGCATGGTGAACTTCGCAGCTAAGGGCTCTGATGGCTCAATCTCAGGGAAGGTCGCACCTTCCGAAATTTCCCAAAAAATGAAAGCGATGACGATCAGCAACCAACTAAAGTGGAACTCATAGCCCTGATCTTGAGCTTCATGACATTCTTTCTCTAATTGCTTGATGAGGTAGCTTTCCCAATTCATTTGTATCCCTTCCACACATTTTCCCGCGAGGTCAACAATGAACCCTGTGACCTGCGTGGGTCTGTTCTTCCTTACTAGATTACCAGCGATCAACTGGTAGGCTAGGCGCACTACGCCATTCTGAATGGAAGCTAACTTGTAGCCTTGATTCCCTTTTTCCACATCACCATAGGTATCTTTAATTTTCTGTACCAAGGCGCAATCTGCAGCCTTCCCTGGGTAAAATTCTTGTGGGTATGGTCCTTGAATGCTTAACTCGGTGATCTGATGGATCAACGTTGGATATATGGTGATGCATCTGTCCATCCATAGATAACCACCATGGAAGCAAGAAAAAAAGATTTTAACGCACGCATTAACATCCTTATGCCTTCCAAAGTGGGGTATCTTCATCACGTTTAGGATAGTAGACCTCGCGATGTCCATAGTCCATGGCTGGGGGATGATCTTCGATTACTTCCCATTGGTTCTGGTCAAATACTTGTGTGGGGTGAGCATTCCATGGTTCTTGCGATCTCCCAAGTTGAATTCATTGATCTTCAACGTCATGATTTGTCCTAACTGTAGTCCAACTATGTGTATCCCCTTCGGGAGGTATGCAGTAATCAAGGTGCAGTCGAAGTCCCTTGGGACACTGTCACGTCTCACCGCACCAGCTAGAGGTGGGATATAATCGGGTAGGATAGAAGGGATGAGCTTCGCATTCACCAAGTCATCATGATGCTTGGTTCGTTTCTCTGTCGCAGCTTGAGATGGTCCAGATCCAAGAGCAGTCGATGGGGATGCTTGCACTCCTCTCATTGACAAGGCTTGGACTCCTATAGACATGACCTTCTCATTCATGAGGTGTATGAGGATCTCTTCGATGGATTTCTCTACTTCGATGAAGTCACCCGACATGTACGATCAAAATCAGGTATCTCAAGTCGATGATCAAATAATCGATGTAACAGAATGGGTGGGGAGCTTTCAATAGGAACTATGTGAAAGAAACTAATTCTTTGTGGGCTCGAATAATCACTATTGGTAAAAGTGTTCTCAGTGCAACATGCGATGGGATAAATAGACAATATCGTAATGGACTCCTCCAATGGGCATGAACACCTTAATCATTGAAATTCCATCTGTTATGGCACGGTCCCAACGGTCTAATGTCGATCTTTCTGGCCATAACTGTAGTTCAAGACGTTCTGGAGCATCAAGCTAATGGTCGGGATGCCTCCAATGGTCATATTGTTTCATCATGGCGAATTGCCAATATTCGTTGTTATGATATCCTGGTGAAGTTCCTTTTCTGCAAACCTTCCTTCTATGAAATCCTCCCTGGAACTTCCTGTAACTTTTCTAACTTTGCTTTCTTCTTGCTGAGCTTTCTAGCTTTCTTTCCTAAAATATGAGTCACTGGTTTCCTCTTTCCATTATCATTCTTATCTCCTCTTGGCATAGTAACTTCACACTGTGGAGAGTCTTTCATAGGGTTCGAGGGTAATACTTCTTCTCTTTTGGGGGTAGGTGCTCTACTCTCTTGTACATATAGGTGTTTCAAGTCTTCTTGTGTTCTTTCAACTTCGGCGTCCAGATCTTTGGTCCTCAGTAGCTTTGACTGGTCCTCTTGTTCTTTCAATAAGTGTGTTATTCTCCTAGCCATGAAATCTCTTAGTTCTTTATTTTTCTATTCTAGATCCTCCTCTTCTTGTTTCCTTCATATCTGATCTTTCTCAATCTAGGTTTTTCCTAGTAAAATGGCAAATGGGGCGTTGTTCTCAACAAATTTTAACGATCTCAAATTATTCTTCTGTCGAAGTTCCATGAGCACTCATAGATGTCTAAGTAAGTCTTCCACATAGGGTTATCAACTTTCCTCTAAATAATTGTATTCCTCCTAATGAAGGAACCATTGCAGGCTTTCCCAAAATTTCCCAAGTTCTTTATGTCATGATATTCACCTGTGTTTTCTCATCCAGAACACAGTCTATGTCGAAGTATCCTATTCTTGTTTCGATGCATTCCTTCATGTTTAAGATCTCTGATAAGTTAATATCTCTGTGATCATTTAAGGTTTCTTTCATTTGTAGTAATACAGTCTCTGATTCTTTCTAGGGTTCTAACATATCCTTAGTTTCTTGGTCTGTCTCATGGTTTTCTTGTCTCATATTCATCCTTTCAACTTTAGCAATCATTCTAGGGAAATCCATAACTTCATGGTCCATAGCTTTGCAACAAATAAAACTAGGACCTCTACCAGGGCATTCCTTAGCAAGATGTCCTGGTCTTTTGAAACTATAACAAAGAGTTAATCCTCTCTTTCTTTTAAATGAAAATTTCACTTATCTTACCTTTCTCAGAGCACAAATATTTAATATCTTACCTCTTTCTTCGGATCTAATTCCTTTCTTAGCATAGAGCTTTGCAGTCAAGTAGAACACTGCGTACTAAAGCAATAGATCTACGCACAGAGCTTTCTCTTTTCTTCAGTTCCCAACAATCACAATTTCATGTCCTAGCAATGGAATCATTTGTTGGAATAGGGGTAGACCCAGGGTTCAATGCTTCAACAGTGCACCAACAAAACCCTAACTGTCGACCCTTTCAACAACACATGTGAAGCAGATGAAGTCTACCCGAAATAGAGGCAAGGGTGGTTGCAGGACTCAAGTGTCTACAACCTAGTTGGGACACAGATCTGTGATTACAACACTAACATAGCACTTAGCAGCTAATATTGATCAATATTTAACCCTTATTCACATCACAAGTAGAAACCCTAGTTAGAGAGCAATGCAGTATTCAACTAGATATAATACATCCAAGCACTTAGCATATATAAATAGATCAGATCTAGCATTCATTCACATTACTAAGAACTAAGCTACTATATCATATGCATCTAACATATATCATTGCACTAAGCTTACATCACATCAATAACATAACAACTATAATGTACAAAGCAACCACAACATAGGATATACGTGGTTCACCCTAGTGTGGGGCTGCGTCCACCAACTCTTCTCTTATTTATTTTCTTCTTTCAATCTTCTACAAGAACAGAGCCACAAGAACCCACTCTACATAGGACAAGAGATATGCGCGCACCTCGCCAGATCCTCCTTCCCTAATCTAGGTTCAAGCACAAAGCCTCCTTACAATCTGCACATAGGCTTCTTACAATCACTTGCACTTAGCTCTGCAACTTCTTAACACACAGTATGCACGAAGCATCCACAATTGTTCGCACTTAGCTCACTGGCCACATTACACATCTAGGTTGCTCTTACTTACATCACCTAGCTTTCTATTTATACATTAAAAAAGGGCCTAAACATGGGTAAACCCATGGGTCGACATCCCATACCCGTTACATAAACCCTAAACCCAAAAATGCCCTAAGAAGGGGTCGAGATCCCATGATCTCCACTTCACCTTGCGCTCCGCCTTCAACCAGCCTGTCGAAGTCCTGAAATTGGTCAAACATGACCAAGGTTCTCCAAAACTTGGTCAAGGGCCAACAAAGGAACATATTGTTAAACAATTGTCAAATTGACATATCAAATCTTAATAAAAAAAAATTGAAAAATAGTCATTGGAAAGCTAACAAAATTCTTCACAAGTTTTGTTTTTACTGTAAAGTGAAATTCTAAATAAAATAAATAGTTTTGTATACCGGAAGTTGAAGAACTTGTGAAAATATAGTTTTTTTTTCATAAAACAAGCAAAATAGACACCCATCTTCATGATTTCACCCAGAAATGTTTATGACTGTATATTTCAATTTGTAAGTCGGAGGGGCATGTAGTTGTAAATTGTATTGTTATTGAAGACTCATATGAGTTGTTTCATCAGATTTGCTTCTATGTTATATGTTCTATTCTTCATCTTGTCTGAATATAATTGATGATTTTAAGGATTAAAATTTTCCTTTGATTGATAAATTCCTGATGCGGTAGAGGATCTGTTGTAAGCTTGCATATTTATCATCGTTTATTGTTCAAACACATCTAATTTCTATTCTTCATATTGTTTGAATGTATCGCAGATTTTAAGGATTAAAATTTTCCTTTGATTGATAGATTCTCGATGCAGTAGAGGATTTGTTGTAAGCTTCCCTATATATCATTGTTTACTGATTAGACACATCTAAATTCTCTCGCAGAGAGGATCTCTGCTTAGCGAATATTCATCTTTATGTTATTCTATTATTCTTCTCTTCATCATTATACAAACCTTTTTTCTGATAGGGAGATTAAATGCCTTAAATGAGAAAATTGTTTATGCCTCCATAGCCCAATGGTCCATCATTGATCTGCAGTAATTTATGTTGTCTTTTCCTTTCTTTAAAATCTTGTTGATTCACCTACTCAAACCTTTTTAGTCCATTTACATTTTGATGGGTATTGGGCTTATCCTCTTGCAGTCTGAGGGTGACTCCTAGTGCTAACACTTTGGATGGTTGGAAGTTATGTCTTCTTGCAACAAAATGCATGATTGATTTTTTCATCCCAATGGCATGCTCTGTATGCAACTTGGCATACACAACGGGCACATATGCCTTCTATGTATTTCAATTAGCATACATAGTAGGCACAGGTGCCTTCTACGTATGCCATTTGGCATAAACAACAAGCACCCATGCCTTAGTCTTTTCTACTACAGGTGCAGGAACATTTGACTGCAACCTTGAGTATGAATTGTTATGTCTGCATCCTTAGTCTTTTCTATCTTTTTCTATTTGTTTTCCACTCCAAATTCTAGGGTTGATTGGAGTCGGATAGATATATTGTGTTTTGATTCAAATTTGAAAGAAATGATCATGCTATAGTCTCTACCCCTCATGGCTCAGATTGGGTGGGAGAATCATTTTTGTAGAGAGAACAATGATCAACAGGTGAATTGTTTAGAATTAGCTCTCTGGCCTGCAATGGAAACCTACCCTTTTGGTACAGGAGTTTTGAATTTTGAAGGATCAGAAGGCAATGGAAACCTACCTTGTTTCCTCCAACACTGGGGTGGGAGGAAACATGGCATATCATTTGGAGAATTACTAGCACAACCCCTAGCAGGCTCAAATACCTAAATATTGTCATGGTTTAATCAGTTCTCTCCTATCATTTCTAACAACCCTGTGCCAGACTAATCTCAACAAAAAGCCATTGAATAGTGACAAACAAAGGACTCTCGATCCAACTCAAGCAGGATTGTTGTGATTCGTGAAAGACCTATTGATATAATAAAACATTCATGGACATTGGGGTTATGTAAAAGTGAGCAAACTAACTTGTTTCGAGTGAACCAATGGATAGTGGACCTCGTTAATGGAATCTCCCACTCTCTGTAGTGAACCCTCAATAACTGCTATCCCCATTTTTTTTATTTTTTTTAAAGTAAAATACATGATCAACCATAAATTTTGGTACCATATTCGAATTGGGCGAATTAATGTGGGAACCTAATCTAAGCACTGAATTTTTGAATTTTTTTACCAATTAGGCCAAATTTAATAACTATGATTTTTTTTTCCAATTCGGTAACTAGGATTACAATGGATGATAGAAAGTTATGCATTAGATTATCGCCACCACAAGGGTATTGACTATGCTAGTTTATGAAATTACCGAAATCGCTACCACATGAGTGTCGACTATGTTAGTTTACAAAATTACCGAAACCCATGGGAAAATGAATTGGTCGTCATTTAACTAATTGTAGATTGTGTTTTGGGCAGTGGTTATAAATTTTAGTTTATTTGATGTCCAAGTTTTGGTTTTTGTCATTTGAGATCTCACCCACAAAATAAAAATGACCATTTCTTGGTAGGTTATATTTATTTATTTTATACGGTTTCTTAAATTAATGGACTAGTGAGAGTGAATGCATATAGTTAAGAACATATGTTTTAGATATTTAAATTCAGAGGGGAGTAGGGTATGTATACTTTTATATTAGTATGCAGATGATCCCTTGTTCTACTAACAAGGGGGTCTACTTTAAAATTAAAATGCCAGATAATTCTCTTGTAGGTTGTTATCCTCGTTTTCTAGGGATAACTAGGAGATCATGTCTCGAGGCCCACAGGTCCTAGACATGGAGTACCGAGAGCAGGATTGACCCAAGCATGGCCCTAGAGGGCCCATCCTTCTTTTCTTCACCAGATTTTTCCTGTCAGCAGCAGCAGCATCCATCACCATCGGCTTGGACTTGCATCAGAGAAGACTCTTGCTCCATGAGGTAATTGGTCCAGGTATCATGGTATGTGTCATGTTTGATCATTATAACTTTCTTATATATGCATCAGGTTCCTTACATTTCTGATGACTGCTTGGATCTTACACTAACCCACTTGACCATTGTTGGGGGGATTAACGGGATGCCCTAGCAAGCTGATGTCCATAGGTTTTGGTTATCCACCAAGGGGGATTTGAAGAGCCATCGTCCACTCCCACCATATTATCACTTTACATATTATCTCCCATACATCCATCCCATTCCCCTAGTCCGGCCATTAGGATGACCTTTGAGGGTTACACTTGGTCCTGTGGGAAGAAGGGGCTAAAGGCCCAAGGGCTAAAAGCAGTGGGTAAAAGATAAAAGCCATAGGAAATAAAACCTAGAGATGCTTTGCCCAGGGATCCCTGAGAAGGCAATAAAAGGCCTCTCGACAAGAAACAAAAGGGACTCGAAGAAAAATAAAAAAACAAGACCTAACCAAGAGGATGGGAGGTCTCATGACGAGCCGGCCCATTATGTTCATAGGTATCTAGAAGTTTGACATTGCCATTATCTGGTCACCACGCCAGGGAAATGACCTTTGGTTGCATGGCCAAGGGAAATGGGGTCTCATCACGAGCCAACCTTACCACTTCTACAAAAATACCAGTGGGTAACACTGTCAACTCTGGTCACCACGCCAAGGCAGTGTCCTCTGGTCAGACCTTGAAGTAAAAAGAAAGAAAAAACAATAAATAAA
>SNQJ01S0013550.1:33773-45222 GCA_010110895.2 Picea sitchensis
TTTTTAAATTTTGAATATAATCCTATACAAATTTTTGCATGTTGTAAGGATGATAAATTCCAGGCCATGCCTTTGTACAAGTAGTGGTTAGGGTTTCCTTAAATGGTTTCCTGTAGTAGGTCCAGATTGTAGTCAGGTCTCGACATTCATTTATGGAATGTAGTCATAGAAGTATGGTGTCATAACTGAGATAGCGATAGCACTAAGGCGGTGGTGAGGATAATCTCGTGAAGCCCTCGCTTTGTAATTATGATACTTTAGAGAGAGATCTCAGGTAGAGAGAGTCTTAGGAGAATTAGGAGGTAGAATAGTTCTGAGAGAGAGATCTTGAGAGAATTGGCACTCTGTTGCAGTCCATTTTTTGTAAACATCTGTATAGACACATAGAGATAATAGAAAAACAGTTTTTCCTGCATATGGTGTGTTTAGGTATTTGTATTCATTGTTATGCTTTTATATGTCATTCATGTTTGAATGTATGAACTGGTGAAGTATTGTATGAGTTTCAATTGTTTCTCGTCTTAGAATTTTCGAGTGCAAGGAGTGCACATGGTCCGCAAGGAGTGCGTTGACAAAGGTGAGTTAACCTCAAGGAAAGATCAGGAGGGATGCCATTGAACCTTCATAAACAAAAGTGCAAGGAGTGCACACAAAGAACTCTTTGTCGAGTTCAGAAAGAAGCAAATTTACTGGGAACTCTGTAGAGCTCTTCCAAGCGGGCATCGAGTGAAGTGCAAGTGTGCACAGGAAGAAATCTGTGTTGAGTTCGAGAAGAACAAAGTTACTGAATACTCTATATAAGTAGCTCTGCAAGGTGTGCATCGAGCAAGGAGAACACCAGGAGGGCGAGAAGAATTTATTTTCAAGAAACCCTTTGTATCTGAGTTTGACGAAATCCCAGAAACGCAAGGAGTGCATGGGATATCGAAATCTTTGACGAGATTAAGATTAGAAGGAATAATGCAAGGAGTGCGTGGGTGACAGACTTATTCTAAGTCCTAAAGCTCAGAAGAGGTAACTCTCTCAGAAGCGTAAGTGAGACCCAAGGTAGTCGGGTTCGCAGGAGAAATTTCAAATGTCGAAAACCTTCGAAGACTGACGAAATCTTCCAAGTCGGGAGAAGTCTAAAGATGAGGAGGAGGAGAAACAGTAACCATCGGATTCGTTGTAAGGAGAATCCCGCTCCGTTGGATTAGTGCCTAGAAAGCAAGGATAACACAGGAGAAGAGAACAGATCTCATCCATTGGATCTGAGCGCAGAGGGTCAGCAACCGTTGGATTCGGACATAAGTGCATGAGCCTTAACACTGTGTACATGCAAGATATTGGACTTGTCAAAGTCCCGAAGTCCCAAACCCTGAAGACCCAAAGCGGATAGAGGTCGTCAGATCAAAGGGGAGACACGCATCAAGAGATTGTGTGTTTCGGGTGGAGACGCTTTGGGAGGAATGAACATACAGAAGGTTGAAACACCCGAAGCCTGAAGAGTTGAAGAGTTGAGAGTCGTAGATCTGCATAGGGACACTTGTCAATAGATCACGATATCCAGGTAAGTTTGAAGCAAACCCCCTGCCCTCGGACATAGATCCTCATAGGATCATTCTTCGCTCCTATTTCGTGATCCGAAATGGCTCTTTTCAGTTCCTCTTTGGAACCCTGCAATTTAAAATCCACAGGTCCTCCCTTTCTGCTTCGCGACAGGTCCTGGAAAAAACCTGTCTCTCCTCCATTTAATCTGTTGGGTGCGAAATATTAAATTATGTGAGTGCTAACCCTCGGGCTAGGCCCCATCCTCACGCGACTGCTCACGTGACTACGCACTAACACCAAGGGGTGTCTATCACCTTTCGTGACCTCGGGAGTTCAAATGCCAAGCACCCCAAGTCCCCGTCCTTCAATACGCTGAACCCCAAAACCCTGAGAAGGGTTAACAAGCTCCAGCCCTTCCTTCATTCCACGTCCATGTGATCACCATCCCATGACCATCGGCTAATACACAAAAGGTGATTTTCGCAGTTCGCGATCTCGAGAGTATTGGGTCTAATGTCATAGACCTTTGCAATTCCCAAACCTTGATGTGGGCCTCACATGTGTATAGATCCTCTCCTAACGAACCCCGAATATCGATTTGTGGGTTAAGCACCTAGCCAACTACTAGCGCCTTCCTTATCCTTCCATGATATGATCCCTCTACTATGACCTAGGGCCAAATCTCGAGGCGCTTTGGGGCTTCACGATTCGTGAAGTCGAAGCTCAACTCCAGCCTTGTTATTCGAATCCTCGAAATCTGAAACTTCGATATCCTCTGCTTAGATCAATGACTCTGATTGCAATAGATCTGACCGCTCAAATTGTATCATGAGTTCGAGACTCGCGAGTCCTTAGAACTCCTCCCATTGACTCCTTCCAATGGTGAGTCAACGAACCACCGACCGCGCGCCACGTGTCCTTTGAGATGGACGGCCACGATCCTTTGGGCTCTTTCCCTTTCGAATCTTTGAGAGGCCTAGACCCCACTGGATCGACGATCCACAACATGCCTTGATCGATGGTCAGGATCTGATCACAAACCTTCCCTTCGCGATTTCGCGAGTCAGGACTTCACGTCTCCTGACTCCTTCTCCTTGGAATCCCAGGTACCGAAGCGTCGACAAATTCTGGATCTTTGCCACGTGTCCTCTATAATCGGATGGTCCTCACTTCCTTCAGGGTTTTGTGACCCTCAACTCCTAGCACGATGTTCTTCAAAATCATGAACTCTGAAACCCCGAAATGAACCAACGTTTTAGATATGGTTTTGATCGACGACCTCCATCTCCCTTGGGATTTTCTATGCTGAGCAATCCTTGCTATTATCTCCCTCACAACTTTTTCTGATCCGACGGCTGTCGTCTGTTCGACGTTCCTCTTCGAAGATTCCCTGCTGTCCATTCAGATCCCCTACTGCGCCACCTCTAAGGGCTTAAACCCCACACAATTCTACACAATCCTATGGCTCATGGGCCTCCACGCTCTAGATCTAATGGCCATGGCCTGATCTCTTCCTGTGCTCTTATCCTATTGTCTGGACATGAGGTTCAACGATCCAGATCTTTCCTCTCAACGTCAATCCAACAACAGCTATAGCTCCCTCCAGAACTTTTGGTTTCTTCCCAGACTTGGAATATTTCAAATAATTCGAAGGTCTCGGCCTTCTCCTCTGCAAGCTCTCTCACCTTGGTCTCGCCTGCATTTTAGGGATTCTATCTCTCCTGAGATTTTCTTGCTTGAATTCCTGAAGGGACTTGACCCTTTTTCGTCCTTCTTGGAACAATTCTGGTGCTCCTCCAAGAACACTTCGCTCCAGCACTACTTGTTGCATTACAAAGCGTTCAATAGCTGTGCAAGTATCTTCTTCACCTGATACTCCTTTCCTCGAACTCGACAGGGAGTTCCTTCCTTGTGCACTCTTGCACACTCTCAATGCCCACCTGGAGGAACTTCCCAGAATTCTCAGAGATTCTAGAAGTGTCTTCTCCTCTAACACTTTCCTTCTCACATAACTCAAAATAGAGTTCTTCTCAATGCACTCTTTGCATTCACTCAATTCCCTACTGACAGAGCTTCACAGAACCCTCAATGATTCTGTCTTTTCTATGCACTCCTTTGCACAGTCTCACCTCCAAGGTGTTCAACAACCTTGAGGCTTTCTCCTTAAGTCAACGAATTCCTAGGTGCGCCCTCCTGGCACGTCTTTGTCTGAAATTTCACAGAATTTAGAAATGTACTCCTGCACTGGCTTACAGAGACCGCAGTACTCTGTCATGCAAATCCTTTGCATGAAGCCACAAAGAACCCAGACCTGGAATCTAAGAACTCACAGATATATAGATAAGTCTATCTATCACCTGCAAATGTAAACTAACACACATCTACAACTTGAATAACACAGAAAAGAATTTATTCATGAACCCATAAACATACAGAAGCATAAATGCAGGAAAAACTGCTCTCTTTTTGTATTAATGAAATGCATGTTTACAACATGGGCGAGCTCAGACTTTTTATAGAGTCTCTACTCTCCCTCTTCTCTACTATTACTCTACTACTCGACTCTATAGCATCCAATTTCCATAATGATCCCGTCATACAATCGAGGGTGTCTTTTTGCCCGTTTTCCCTCCTATGCTTCTAAGGAATCTAATCAGCATTAACAACTATCTACTTCACATTTAACACACATAAATTCCTTTTACAGTCAGCGGATAGGAATCACGCCCAAATTTTGTTTCCAATCTCCCAGACATAAATGCAAGTGTGCCTCCCCTATCTATTACATTAATGCCCTTTTCATTCAAATTTAAAACATTTTTCAAAATGTGCGTTGGTGGGTTTCCAGCTGTCCTTGCTTTGGCGCTTGCTTCGTTGGATGCTTACGATGCTCCTGCATCAAATTTGTAGTGAGGTTTCATTTGAGAAATGAGATCGCTGAAGCACGAAGGGCCGAAGAGAAGCTAGGCCATTAGATCCAGAAAGGATGCATGGCGAAAGATCATGAAATCCGGGTGAAGTCACTCCGGCAGAACGCGAAGGAGAAGGGTTTGAAATCATCAAAGCCCAAACAGGCAAAGCGAATGATAGTCGTCAATATGGGAAAGGACAAGTGTCACCATATCATGAACTTCGAAGAATCGTACTTCAGGTTTTTTGTGGAAAGAAGTTTCGGAAATTTCTAAAGCGTCGAAGGCCAAAATGATTAAGGGTCGTTGATCCCAAAGGAAGAATATAGATCATTGATCTGTGAAGGGACACGTGGAGGATGAAGGTTCGCTCCATGTGACAATTATTGAACAGTCATTAGATCAAGGCAGGACAAGTGTCAAGAGATCTGACGCTCCAGAAGAATTCACTCTGGAGGTTTGTGGTTGTTGAGATTTGAAATCGCCGAAGGCCGAAGTCCCAGAAATGACGAGAGACGACGATGCGAAGGTGGAAATGCGGTGTCATATCTAGAACTCCAAAGAAAAGTGGAGAAGGAAAGGTCTAAAGACCCGAAGGAGGATCTCGACCCTTGATCAAGAAGGAGGTCGTAGGACCATAGATCTGAGTTGAAAGGTTAAACATTCGAGGTAAAAGAAGAGCCATTGATTCAGTAGGATAGGTGGAAACAGATCGTTAACTCCGGGAGACTGAAGTACGTAGGAAAGAGAGGTTTGAGATTTCAAACACTCGAAGTACGAAATCATTAAGAGATCTGGTCCGTAGATTTGGAGAGGGTAGATCTGAACCATCAATCCAAAGGTATCGTCAAGATTGATATATCGAAGGTCCCACAACATTTTGGGGATTGGAGGTGCGTGAGATTTAACAGGAAGTCACATGGTCATGTGAGGACGTCATCCAAGGTCACATGCGAAGAAGGAGCTTAACAAAGGGAGCTTGTGGAGGTTGAGAATCGAGATTCCTGAAGGCCAGACTCACGGAGGAGATCCAGACTGCAGATTCAAGGAACCAGATGACAATAGATCTTCCACTCTGGGAGATTTCCATATAGAGGAGAGAGAAGTTTGAAAACTGAAACTCCCGAATCCTGAAAGGCGAAATCAACAACAATCGTTGATCTGGAGGGGAGTTACATGGCGATAGATCACGATGATTTGAGATCATGCGTAGGAGACATGGAAGGAGATTCGATAGCAATCATTGATTGCAAGTAGCACCAAAGGAGCAGAGATCAATGGACAGGAAGGATTTCAGGGCCAGAACTTGCGCAGAGGATAATATTCTAGAGCAGGTTGCAATTAGAACCACAATATTCGTAAATGGATACGTGGCAACATGAGAAGTATTGCGGGGCGAAAAGCGGGTTCGTTTGAAACCACTCTTGCCCGCACCCTTAATCGTGCATTAGCACAAGGACACGACCCAGGGTTGTATGAAGGAGGGGCTAATGTCAAAGGGGCTTACGCCTGGAACTAGTGTTTTGCAAGTGCGTGGAAATTTTCCCGCGGGTCTGTCAGGACTTACACATAGGAGAAAAAGGGGCGTGTACATAATTGATTTGGGTTCAATCAGGATCCTGAAGAGTCTATCCGACTCAAAAAATAGAAAGATCCTAGACCGGGATGTCGACAGAACCCTAGGAGGGAAGGGGGTCTGCATCACCCATTTAGGGAGTTTCTCCCATGTTACAAATGCCTTCATGAAGGGATCCCACTTCTCTTAGAACCCATTCAGAGATATCCTCACAAGTTCATCATCTTTGACTACCTTTCCAACAACCATTAACTCATCATGAACCTGTGACATCCTGGTGAGATACGATGCCACTGTGCCAGTCTTGGACATATTGGTGCTCTTGAGTTTCTCCCTCAACACCATCTTCTTGTTTTGGTTTCCACTATGATAAAGATTTGTTAGAGCCTCCCACATCTCATAGGAATTTTTATTTCTGAACACATGAGGTATGATATGGTTCTTCATGAAATCCAAGAGCATCCTCTTGGCTTTCACATTTTTCTTATTGTAGGCTACCAAAAGTGTTGTATTTGTGGGAAGAACTTGGGTTTTCTCCACAATATCCCAAATTCCATTTTCCTCCAACAAAAATGCCATCCTCTCTTTCTATGGGATAAAATTTGTAGCCTCATCCAACCTATCCTCAAACCTCAATCTGGTAGTCATCCTCGTCCAACTGACAAATAATGTTTTTCCCTTCCTTTATTCAAGAAAAAACCTTGCAATCCCTACAAATCTTTGTGCTAAAGTCTTCAACACACTTTTTTGAGTCCCAACTCTGATACCATGTTAATTTCTTGAAACCTAACAATCTTAAATTTTATGACAATGATTTAACAACTCAGAATTTAATCTACTGTTGATATAAATTCTGTAAACTAAACAAAAAATTTACAGCTAAGCTTTAACCATTAGAATGCACAGTGGAATCATAAACAACACACACATTTGAACACATATATTTTTGGGCAGTGCCCCTGGAAAAACCTCGAAGGGAAAACAAGTAAATGAGAGGATTTTATTGGCTTCAGAGGAAGAAAATAATTATAGGAACTAATTCAAAAATTTCTTACTACCCATAAAAAATTGGCTTTCTTTTTCATCCCTTCTTTTTTTGGCCTTGATTTTTCATACAACTTTTTCGGCCTTGTTTTTTTGCACATATTTTCAACTTCTTTTTCACACAACTCTTTCAACTGATTTTTCACATGGCTTTTACGGTTACTTTTTCACACATCTTTTTCAACCTTTCCTCTAGCTGCAAATTCTCCCTCTTCCTTAGCGAAATTACCCTCTTCCTCTCAACTCACTATGTGCCTCTCAGACCCTCACACTCTCCGTGAGTCTCTCACAGTGTGTATGCGACTCTCTCACCTCTTCACACAATATGTGCCTATAACTCTCCTTAGATATGCTTTTATAATCTCTTAATGACCGAATTCCTAGCCTTAAGATATCAATGGTCAATATTATATCTTGCATTCCCAAGATGAACGATTGTGACTTAATCTCTCATTGAGATGACTTAAATTACTTAAGTCACTCAACTTTATAAAAAAATTACTTTAGTCATTAAATAAAAGACACTAACTTTATAAATGCAATTATAAAGTTAAATGTCTAGAGAGCATCGCTCGAACACTTCCACATGCTAGGCACCACCAATGCGTACTTTCCCGATCTACCCCAAAAACTAAGACTAATTAATTAGTTAATATTTAATATCATTAATGAAAACTTATTCAAATAACTTTGATTTCAACTGCATATATAAAATCGGTTGCATGTATAGTCTTTGCATGTTACATATGAAAATCAAATCTACAGGTTCATGTGATTTTTGAACCACATAAACACGTTGTAGCCCAAATGTTCTTTCTTTGTCTCTTCCATGAAAATATAAAAGAAGTTTCGAAATGTATTGTTATGACAATTAAAATCATATTCTTCAAACTAAATAACTTAATTTAGTTCCCACTTTTAAAACTATTTTGTAACATAATTTTAAATTTTTAAAAATTTGATATCATATATACATCATCAAATATTCTATAAGATTTTAAACATAGCGATCCAAAAATATATCACATCCAATAATATATATTTTAATATATACACGTGTTCAATAATTTAATACTGTAGCATATATTTTAATACTTAGTGCATCTACGACTTTATTTTCCCTTTCCTTTGATGTATCACACTTCAAAATCAACTCACTAATAAGAGATAACCACCTTCCATGTCTTGCATTGACATCATGTTGACTAAATGGGTGTTTTACACCACTTTTATTTGTTAATAATAGAAATTTCTTCCCATTAAATAATGTCACGACCTTTTTAATGCATGAATTACAATTGTCAATTCTAGATCACGAGTTACATAGTTTCTTTCATGTTCCTTTAATTTGTGAGATTCGTAATAGATTACATATCCATCATGTGTCAATATTCCACCTAATCCTTCTTTACTTGTATCTACACAAAATGTAAAATATTTATAAGGATCAACCATTTTAAGAATGAGTGTTGTAGTGAGTAAACATTTTAATCTATCAAAACTTTCCTATCATTTTTTAGACCAAATAAATTTTGTTCCCTTTTCTGCAAGGAGGTGATAGGATAGGTGATATTGGGAAACCCTTCAATAAACCTCCGGTATCAACTGGTGATCCCCATGAATGATTGTGTCTTCCACGTCTTAGGAATAGGACATTCCATATTTTTTTTAATCTTTTTAAGGTATACTGCAATACAATCTTCTGATATCACATGTCCTATATATTGTATTTTTCTTGGATAGAAATCACCTTTATCGAATTTAGGATATAACTTATGCTCTCTCAATGTCTGTAATGTTAGGATATTTAGACACTTAGGGAGTTAGTTAAGATCGACTTGGTCTAATGTGTCGTTAGGTAAAAGTGTGTTTCTTTAATATGCACTAGTATGCATTTCTAGTTAGGAAATTCAATGGTCACGATATGTTCCGAACATACAATGATTTGATGGTTCATATTTTCCTCGATCTTAACAACCATTGATCCATGGCTTACCACCCGATTGGTCCATGATCTCTATTTAAAGATCATGGAGGGTCATTTGCCGATGATTGATTGTGAGAAACTCTCTCGTAAAATCTCTCTGTAATCTTTTTCTTTTGCATTAATAAACTGCTCCAAGTGGCCACGTTGGTTGGGGCCGTGGATGTTTCCCCATAGGGGTTTTACAACGTGAAAACATCGGTGTGTTGATATTTGATTTGGTTGTGTGAGTGGTTACTGAAGGTGTTTGTCCTCTGCTGGAATACCTGTGTTGTCGAACATGGTATCAGAGTCTGTTTGAAGACCTGCTCCTGTTATAGATCGAGATCGTGAAGCTGAGGTGTCTCATCTCCATTTTCTATCATTTTCGTACATTTTTGAGCTGAGAGAACTATTCCATTATGTCTGGAGCACTCATTTCAATAAGGAACACTTTTCGTTTTACTCGAAAAGGTTTTCTTTTTACTCGAAAAAGTTTTCTTTTTACTCGAAAAGGTTTTCTTTCTCCCAAGATATAACCATTTTAGTCAAATCGGGAGGTATAAAGTCTGAATACACATTTTAAAAAAATTTTGCAGAGTATTATTTTGGTTTTATATTATTTGTTTCTAGGTTGCTACTCTTTTAGATATGCATATGCTCTTTTCCCCACACCCTGTACGATCTCGACAAATCAGAAACATATAGGAAAATGTGCATCTTCCCGGTAAGCTAACCGAGATCTAACCCTTGTTGTCATCAAGAAGCGGATTTTTTTTCTTGTATGATTTTTTTTTTTTTTAGCATGCTCTCCAAGACTGTCTTCAACAAAAAAAATACCCTCAATCCTCTTGCGAAACAATACAATATGTTTTTCTAGACCATTTGGTTAAAATTTTCTTTATTAAGTAAGAGGTCTTGAGTTCAAGTCTCTCTTTTGTTACTTTGTTTTGAAAAAGTTCATGCTAAAATTGTTAAGTGTATTTCACTTCAAGTATAAAAGTGAATCACTATAAGTAGCTTTAATATTTTATTTTAGAGTTATTTATTTTGCATGAAGTAACTTCATTGTAAAAGTGATCCCCACTTCTCTTTATAAAAGTGGGTCACTTCATAAAACAACTTACACCACCACGTGGTTCTTTGGTTATTGTTTATGCCTTTTTTTTAAAATGAGATAACTCTCACATTTGAAGTCCGTTTTTAGTGTCGTTTTTTTAAAACTGCCTAACTTTTTGAGATCTTTCCATCTAGAATATCAGTGTCATTTTTTAAATCCATATTATCTACATATTTAATATGGATTCTTCTAGTAATCTTTTGTTTACTAGCACCAACTACTTCCATTGGAAATCTCATATGGAAGATTTATTAAGAAGTAAAGGCTTGTACCGAATTACCTTGGGAAAGGAAAAAACACCCACTGATGATGATAAGAAATTTGAATGGGCTAATAGGAGTGACGAAACACGTGGACTAATCAGAATGTCTATATCTCCTGATTTAATTTTCCACCTTAAAGAAATTGATGACCCCGAAGAAGCTTGGGAAAAGATTGAATCTGTGTTTAGTAAACTCAATATTATTCGAGCACAAAAACTAGAAAATAAAACACTGACCTTAAGTCCAAGTGATTTTTCTTTCCTTGGAGACTATCTATCTAAGTTTAAAACACTCAGAATGTTATGTGAAGAATGTGAGATAAAAATGGAGGAAGAGCGTTGCATCTATCTTATTCTTTCTAAGCTAGGTAGTGCATATTGTGTGTTTGTATCTACCTTTTATACCATGAGAAAGGCTCTAGGGAAAACTTATCAAAAACCCACTCTTGATTCCTTTTGTGCTGCTTTGATTAGAGAGGAAGATAAGCTTGTACAACTTGGAGTGATCAGCATTGCAGGTACTTCCAACAAAGCTTTAGTTTCCAAGTAGAAAGATAAACCCAAGTATCCCAAGAAGCAGTGTCCTCACTACAACAACAAGCAACATAAGGGTCCCAAACCCGCTCATACAGCTTCAGCTCCTAATGGTGACAAAGGAGCAACATATACAAATAAGAAGACTGACAGACATTGCAAATTTTGTGATAAAGATGGTCATGATGAGTCCAAATATTTCAAGAAGATGACATCTTTAGAAGAAACAATGAAGAAACACAACATCAGTATTGATTCTACTTCTTATTCTTCTTCTCATGGACATGCACTTTCCGCTTTTGGTTTCTCCTTTAATACAACTTCTACTTCTTCTTCTGATGAGTGGCTTATTTATTTTGGAGCATCTTATCACATGGTCAAGGATAAAGACATATTTTATGCTTTAAATGAATGTAACACCAATAAAATATTTGTTGGTGATGATAGATCTCTTAGTGTTGTAGGATCTGGAACAGTTCAAGTAGATAATGGTCATTTCAATGATGTATTA
>SNQJ01S0013551.1:0-14462 GCA_010110895.2 Picea sitchensis
CCAACGACTTGCTCAATTTTCCAAAACATCCTCCTTCAAGGGATGACATCACCTTTGTTTTAGGGTTTTCTATGTGTAAAATGGTGTTAAATTATTGTAAAGGGGAAAGACAAGGGTTTTTATCCCCTTTTCTTGTGTTTTACACTAATATTATGGACAATTGTGGACAAATTATGTTTAGGAAGATGATATAAATTGAGATTACCTCATTTCATTTTTAAAAAAGACATAACTCTCCATTTTGAGAGGCTCTTGGACTGAAATTTTCGCTACACTTGGAGTATTTTTCATCTTTTGCTTTTGTTTATGGCTAAGTCTTGGTTATGGTTGATGGAGATGGTGCACTAGCCTTGGAAGGTTTTCTTCATTTCTTTTTGGTGGTTAGTCTAGCTTTTATTACCTTTTTAATGCTTGAAGGTGTCATTTATTTCATTGTATTATCATTTGTACAAGTTAAAGATTTTGTTTGCTTGAGCCAAGTAGGAAGTATAAGTGCATACACTCCTACTTTTGTTTCAACCATTTTATTGCTAAGGGAATATTGCTTCATAAGGGTTTACTAAGAGGAGTATAATTGTATACACCCTCCTAGTTGAAACCCTAGCTAAGAGAAGCTTGCCTTGGGGAGTAAAAGGGTTTACACCCCTAAGGAAGTAGCCTATATATATTCTTCACATTCTCTTGAATCTGTTTACCCTTTCTTAAAGGCACTAGTCATTTACTTATTGCATGGGAGAAATAAATTGTTGCCTCAGTAAATGTACAAATTTCAAGTTTTGAAGTTGTCTCTTTTGGATAATGATCTTGATGCCTTGGGGATTTTTCCTCCCTTAGGGTATCCTATTTATCCCACAAATTCTTATTTTTGTATTAAAATTAACCTAAAGACATTAGGGTTGCTTTAAACTCTAACCCTAACTTCTAATATCTCACAAACTAGCCCTAGACTAACCCTCTACCTTTGCTAGATTAACCTACTAACCCAGGTACATCTATTGGGCTATCTTTTGGAAATTTTTGATGGTCATATTTTAGGTTTTAATCCATTGAATGATACATCCATAAGGCTGATATAATGCTGCAGAAATGTACTCTTATGACAACCATCTTTATTCAGTCTTGAAGTGTTATTGTTGGTCCACATTGGTTACTAGTTTTATTGTTGACATTGCTAACTAATATAGACCTTTTACTCATTGATTTGGATGTAATATATTGTTGATTTACTAACCTGTATGTTGTTTTATTTTAGGGACAACAAGCTTAAATTTCTGATCCATTACTATACTTGGTTGGAAAAGTGTATTTTCTTGTGTCTCGAGAAAGTACAGGTGCATTGACAACTATCTATTTACTTGGTACCTATTTACCTCTCTTCACTTACCATTTTTAACTAATCATTTCTTCCATCACTTGACCTTCTGGGGGAATTCTCCTTCCACTTCCCTTCATCCTTCTCATTCCCCCTAGGGTCACCGAGATCGCCTCCCTAGAGTGAGCTAGTCACCCTTGAAGCGTGGGACCTACATCGAGGTGACATTGGGTGTAGGATTGCCTAGTTCTAACACTTTCTTTTGTGGTTGGGTCAGGATTTTCCCAACCTACAACTTGTGCTATAACATGGTCCTTTGGTATTTCCTTCATCCAGGTGAAATCATTTTGATTTATATATACACATATAATATATCTTTGGCATATGGAGTAATTCAAAAGAGATCAACAAACATGCTTCCTAGGAGGAGCATTGATATTAGGTTTTTCCTTCTTGTTATCCATTGCATTAGTTATGAACTCTCACAATTGTTGGGAAAATTGAAAATGATTTAGGGTGCCCAATAAGGTTTGTAACAATGACCATATTTCTTTGTAACCCACCTCTCTTTGATCATAGGTCTACTCATGGAATAGTGTCATGAGAGTTGTCATCATGGTCGTGGCTATCCTTTGGTTAGTGAGCAAAGAGTTCGATTTAGAGAAAACCTATCTCGTATGGATTGACTGTCAAAAGGAAGTGATAATTCTAGGGGTGAAGAAATCTAATCCATTCATCTTATATGAACAACTATTCAATTTACTTATGTATATGAACAATTTCTTATGCTTAAAAATTTTCATTTGCAGGGACCTAATTCTTGAGTTTACTTTTGTACCTGGGCAAGGAGACATGGAAGTTGTGGATATGTTAATAGGAGGTAAATCAAAAGCAACAACAACTCGACTTTAATTGATAAGCTAAATTTAGTTTTTTAATATATAGTAAAGAGAGACAAACATTGATTGAATGACTGACTAAATGACTTAACTTATAGTTGTACAATACAATTGCATAGCACTAGTATGATTCCAGTGATAGGTATCTTGCCATTTTCTTCCTCAATTGAGTAATCTGAATCTGAAAATTTGATTTGGACACCAAGGTCCTGAGTATTGTTGAGGCCCTCACAATATCTCTATTGTGATGCAGTGTTGTCAAGGTGGTGTAGACAGTGGTCGTGAAGTTGTCAAGGAAGTGGGGCGAATGCGGTGGTTGCATAATTATTTAAATCCTTCACTTAATGAAGTTGAATACTTTCAAATAAAACTGATCATTCGTCATATTAGATTAAAGCCTTAACATAGGTAGCATTCCCTAAAGACATTAATCGATGCCAAAAACTAATAAAATGATCAGTTGCAATCAGAGTAGTATATTTAAAGACTTGAGATAGAAATGCATAAAGTATAGGTTATCTAAGAATGTGATTCAATAAGATTCTTAACATGTTAAAACTTAGGTTAAATTACATTATGTTAGAGCTCGGCGGTAATAAGACTCTCAACTTATTAACCAATGACATTGCTTATAAAAAAACAATTTAAATATTACAAAAATAATTATTTTGTTTATCATATATATACAACATTGAACAATTGAAAAATATTTGTAGTCAAATACTAACTAACTAATGGTCAATGATGAATCAATTGTTATAGTCATAACCTTTGGCAGAGACTAATAACAATGTTTCTCTCTTTTTAGAAGTTTATATCTATAGTAAAACATACTTGATACCCATGGTATTAGTATTAAGAAGATGAAAAACATACTTGATACCCATAATATTAAGAAGATGAAAAGGAAAAAGTTTTGGAATTAAATTTGGCAAAATCAACTTGTCAAGAAAATTTTTAAAATAATTTAAAAGAAAATGTTCTAATTAAACATCTCAATCTACTTCGAAATTGAATAAAAGAAATATCAATAACCTTAAAGCATGTATTCCAAATTTTCCACAATAAACATATAACTTTAAAGTCTTTCTTACTTTCGATAATAAATGTCCATTACCCACTTTGAACAATTTATCTTACTCAATTGAAATATTGAATTCATAATCTCAATCTCAAATTTGAATTATAATAATCCATATAATGTTATATGGTGTATAAGTTACATATGATAATTTATAATACAGTGTTGAGTGTCCTAAAAGTCTATCACGTTGAACAATTTAACTTACTAAATTGAAATATTGGATTCATAATCTCAATCTCAAATTTGAATTATAATAATCGATATAATTTTATATGGAGTATAAGCAGATATCATGCTTATGTTTTCTTTCCATTCATATTACTATTTTAAAAAATTACCTCCAAACTTTTAAAAAGGATAGGGTTTAATGGAATTGAATAGGGTTTAATGGAATTTGCAATTTAGATGAAGTAGCGTTGTTACAATCCAAATCAATTAATAATAATAATAATTATTATTATTATTATTATTATTATTATTATTATTATTATTATTATTATTATTATTATTATTATAAATTGATAAAAAAAATTAATAAAATTATGTAAAATAATATTAATAAATTATTGGTAACTAAGTTAGTTAAAGGTTAATTTCAATTGAGAGACTTTAAACTCACATTATCTCAAAAAAATATATTAAACTTGATAGTGTTGAGGATTGGTTTTAAAAGCCTATTAAAGCATATCATAACACTTCAATTATCAGTGATTTTGGATTTTCATTTAATTAGTGGATGGTTGGTTTGGAAGGTGGGCATGGGAAATAGAGTTAGGCTAGGGATTGATATTTAGGTAGGTTGTGATGCCAAATTTAAACTTCCTGAAAATTTGGTGGAATCTCTTCGTGAAAAAATATTTTGCATACTTAACTAGGTGGTTGATCCTGAATTGACTATGAGATGGAGATATGAATGGGAATATGTAGAGGCCATTGGTTTATATACAGAGGAATCTCATGTTTGGATAGGTATATCTCCTCTTTGAGGCATAATCATGTTCATATGAAATATTCAAAGGATGAATTGCCTTTGTTGAATAATTTAGTTAGGGGTCATTACACACCTAAGTTTGATACAAGGTTCTGAGTGAGGTTGAAGTTGTGGAAAATCCTGAATTGTGGTTCAAGAGAATTTGGAAGTTTAAATACCCATTAACTCGGGGATATTCATGTGCTTGGCATGTAGGGATACAGTGTTAACGTGGGCTAATTTACAAAAGAGGAATATATTTGGTCCTTGTAGGTGTTCTCTCTGTAAGGAAGCAGAAGAAGATATTATTAATTTGTTGTTGGTATGCCCCTATATTATTCAAGTGTGGAGGGAAGTAGAATTATTTACAAGAATTAGAGAGATATTGAGAGGACATTCAATTAAAGAATGTCCCAGGCTTTGGTGTGAAAACCGAACTGTAAAAGGTTATAAATATTTGTCTCTTATCAATTTGTGGGGTATTTGGCTCACTCAGAGTGCAAGTTTATTTGAAGACAAACTAATGCCAAGTATTCAGTGTGCATCTCAAGGTTTTAACGTCCTCATTAGTTTTAAGCAAACAAAAAAAAAGGTTAACCCTGTTATGCATGTAGTTGTGGAAGAGGTGGATAGAATAGGTGCATGGGATTATTTTGATGCGGCTTCTTAGGGTCATTCTCAAGTAAGTGACATTGGTGGTGTATCATACTCGAGAGAGTCACATATATTAAAAATATAAATTTATTCTAGGAATGGTAACAAATAACTATGTAGAGCTAACAACACTAAAAATCATTTTTCTTCTTACAGTTGAAAGAGGTGTACAAAAAAATAAAATATTTGGTGATTTGTTTATGGTGACTAACTAAAAGAGGGGGATAAATTCTTGAAATAACTTCTTGTTAAGAATTATCTTCAATGAAATCCATCCATTCTCTTTCAATTTTAATCATATATCATTTCATCATGTTTACAAGGAAAAAAAGGTGTTAGTGGATGGCTTGTCCAAGGATAAGTCATTGTTGGATGTTGATCTTTGGAACATTTGGGAAGATGTGGATGGTCAAATTTTAGAATTTGAACATCCTTATTTTATTTAAGTATATATTTATGTCAGGGGTGGCAATATCCAGGCAGGGGGAGGGAAGGATCATTGTTGATCTTGAAGGAAATAAGGAAAACTCCTTTGAATGGGGATTTGGCAGAGCCAAAAATAATCAAGTTGAATCCCTTTCTTTATACCAAGGTATGTTGATTTTTGATGACATGTATTGTAGGAGGTTAATTGTCATTGGAGACTCAAAATTGGTCATTAAAACAATGTGCAAAACCTTTTGGCACAAACAATAGTATTCCATCTAGAATATTCCTACGAATCAAGAAAGAAGTGGGAAGGTTTGAGAGTGTTGAGTTGTTTCATGTTCTAAGGGTGCATAAGTGGCAAGCAAACTAGAATTTGATACCCTTAGACTCAAAATGGGGCATCAATTTTTCCAATCCCCTAATCATATGGCATTAAGGTTTTGAGTATAAAAAATCGGGGTATTAATTTTTCCACCCCCCCAATCATATGGTGTTAAGGATTTGGAACTAGCCACGCATGTTACACTTGGTGCCACAATATGCATGTCATGAACTTATATCGATATTGAAGGTTGGGTCATGCATATGCAAAGTTCCATCCACACATGTTACCATCAATGTTGGGAGCTATTTTTCCACCTCAATTTATAATTCTATATGCAGGTGAAATTATGGCAATGTTGTGTGATGATCTTATGTTTGCAGTGCTTCCGTGTTTTTTTCTTTTGATGTAGTTGGGTTTATTACAAGGTTTAGAGTTATCCCTTATTCCATAAAAGAGATGTAAGTCATGGTTGGATCATGTTTTAGACTATTTCCCCCCCATGCCTAGGGGTAACTGGAGGAGATCATGTCTCGAGGCTCGCAATGGAGAACGTGATGTACACCATGATGATGATTATGATTAGCATGTCCACAGATGGCATCGCACCAACCCCCTTTCATTTTCCTCCCAACATAGATCAACCAAGGTTCATCACATTCAAGCAACCTAGAGTATGGGAGATGGTAAGCTATTGTCACCATGAGGTATGTTAGTTCTTCTTCCATGCAAAGTGTTGTGCTTAATTTTTTGGGCATGTGGATGAAGATATTTGGTTGAAGTTGGATAATAGAACACTGGTTTTGGAAATTTTGTTAGTATCCTTGTTTCACCTTGGTGGTTAGCTTATATTCCCTAGTCCTATGTTGTCACCACCTAGGGAAAAAGGGTACTACTAGGGGACCCTCCCAAGGGTAGCATTTCTCTCCCGACCACACTTAACACTTATCATCCTATATCCTCTCATATTAAACTAAACTTTGGCTACGGTCCATTATCTCATGAGAAGAGGGGATGAAGGCCCAAAGGTTGTTTCACAGTTGCTATAAAATAATAAGAAAATGATTCTAGAAAAGAAAGTTAACATAGCAAAGAAAGACCACCAAAACTCAGTCCAACTTGATCTCTACTCATTCAGTGCTCACCTCGATCCCAAAAAGGCAATGCTAAAGCTTGGAAAACTATAAAAGGGGACCCACAAATTTGCAAATTATAAATGAAAGCGTGGACTAGAAAAAGGCAAAAGGGGGTTTGGAAAAAGGTGGCACGCAAATATTGGGTAACTCAAGAGAAAGCACACCCTCCACAAAGGTTCTCATAGAGCTAGATTAACACCATAATCCATGAAGTAAGACTTGAATGATATCACTTTCACACTTATTCTTGGTGGATTTTTACTTTCCCTTGTCACTCTCGGGACCTATCCCATTACCTGGGTTATTTTATTTCATATCTAGGTGGCACACCTAATAGGTTTGGATGAATACCCTCCCATACTTAAACATGGTAACTCGGGTCCTCAGTTGGTGTGATGCTTAAAGGGGATATTGAGGTGAATTATCTTACATGGCTTATATCTTAAGTTGCAACTTACATGCTTTAAGGACTAATGTTTCTTGTGAACTTTTTCTAACCATGTTTTGTACTTTGGCTTGTTTTGGATGCCCCTGACATGGTTCTTAAGGGACGTCTTGGGCTTGCACCCATGACGTTGTTCCTTTATTGCAGGACTTTGACACGTGTGATGGAGAGAAATGGGTCATCCAGTGACTCACCACCCTTAGACAATGTCTCTCACATCCTTGGAACCTTGGACAATGGAGAGATGGGCTTGGTTTGAGCAGTACTGGTCATTATTCCATTCATATGGGATAGAATCCCATAGGCTGGGCAAAGCACCTTGGAGCTCTTGTGCACAGAGGATGTAGGAAATTTCCTTCAGAGGTACCTTGACATCACTTGGGGACAATATTTCACTCCTTTTTCATTTGGACATGGCCTTTGGAGGCCTATGATGTCATCCTCTAGACTTGAAGTCACCCTTTGGGGTTAGGGTTTGATGGATTTTGTGGTTTCATAGGTCTTTTGACATGGTTTGGGATGAGGAGACACCTTGCTTCACACCTTGCACATTGCAGCATGCCACATGGCCTTTGGAGGCCTAACGTCTCACTCCTACAGCTTTGACATCATCACATTTGAGCATTATGTCACCCTTCTAGGGCTTGACGTCACCCTTTTAGGGTTTTATTTGATGTATATTTTATTTTGGAATTATGTAGAGGCAAATTAGGGGTTCGGCCCCACTTATTTTATGTCATTGATAAATTATGTGGACAAATTGTATTAGGGTAGCCTCATATAAAAATGTCACCCTCACATTTCACTTTGGATCATCACTTCTCACCTTTGTGAGAGAAAAATTCTGAAATTTTCTCCCTCTAAGGGTTATTAGCTCTCTTGATCTCATGTGATATGCTAGGAATGTCAATTGTGGATGCTCTTTGCTGATTTTGGATGGAATTTTCTGCAATTAGTGTTTTGTCTCATGGTATCTTGGTGAAGTGAATTTTCTGCAATTTTATTCTTATGCTATATTCATGGTAAATTTTTTATTTCATGGGAGACTTCTTTCTTGGTGAAACCCTAAGAGAGGAACGTAAGTGCTTCTTCCTCTCACAAGGTAAGTTTTGACTAAATTTTGTGAAAGAATTGTTGCTAGGGTTAGACTTATAAATCCCTAAAGTGATAACACTTTAGGATTTTATCCTTGGACTTTTGATTTTGATCTAGTTGAAGATAAAATAAGGAAGAAAATGTTTCTAGGTCCCAAATGTGCTTGCACCCTATAAGTCCTTCTCCTCAAGATTCAAACCCTAAGGTCCTAATGTGATAGCACCTTAGATTTTGAATCATGCCTCTTGGATTCAAGTAGGCCATCATCAAATTTTAGTTTCATTTGTTGTTATAAGACTCCATAACCCTTAAAAGGCATTGGTTTTAAAGATTTATCATGATTAATTGATCAACAAACACTCTATTTCAACTCTCTTAAGCATGTTACTAACTCTACTAACACTAACATTGGAAAAACTGCAAATAAAATTGTTGTTGTTGTAAAATTTTGCTACATCCACCTAATAACACTTAAATTTTCTATATACACTCATTTATTGGTGGCCTAACTCATTTAGAAGATGGATGCTAAGTTTTAATGGTCAATTGTTGCATTTATTATCATTAATTGTGGTTTTTGTTGTAAATCATTTATTGTTGTCATATCATTGTTTATTGTTGCAAATTGACAACAAACATAGCAATTTATATTGTCTAGTGTCTTCAAGAGGTAGTAATTGCATGTTTGGACTTGGAAATAATCATATATATGTTGTAAAGTGTTCTTGTTCTGGGAAGGTACTCAAACAAATTCATACCTCTTCCACTACCTTGACCTCGACCAATGTTTAGGTGATCAAGAGAGGGAGCATTAGGCTTGGCTATTATACTTGCTAATTTGATCCCTTGAGATCACTAGGGAAGCCTCCCCTGTGGTGGACCTCCTCAATAACTAAAATGATTGAAGTTCCTACTAAGGTGACAATGGTGGGTTCTTCCATTATTACGCAAGATTTGGGGACTTCTGGTGAGGCTTTGCACAATACAAATTCTTTGATAACATAGACCAAGTGAATTTGAGATCTTGACTGAGAATTGATTATTCATAATAGGGGGAATTAATGGCTTGTGTCCATTTGATGGTGGAGGGCGTTAGGGTACTATAATGATAGGAAATCTGATGATTTAGATATCATTCGTTGATCTCATGATGAAGCTCCTGGCTTGCTAACTCACCTAGCTTCTCCCTCCATTTTGCATCATCCTTCACCCATCTTCCTGTTGCATCATCCACTTAATCCTTGCTAACCCATATACTATCGCGCCTCTCCCCTTTCCACCCATTCACTTCTCCATATATCTCCCATTTTTCCTTGAATAAAACAAAGTTAGGTAACCTAGGATAAATAGTTAAATAAAATATTAATTAGTTGAATAACTAATTAAATTAATAATTCAAATAATTAATAATTAGGTTAGTTTGTTTAAGTTAGAATTTAGGTTAGTGTAATAATAAATTAAAATTAAAAAAATAATATTATTTTAATACAAAACATTAATAAAATATTTAAATATAAAAAAAATATTATTAATTATTAAAAAATAAAAATTAAAACAAATAAAAAATACATATAATAAAACAATGCATAAAAACAAAACACATAAATAAAAAATAAAAACAAAACAAATAAAAAATGCAAATGAAATAAAATAATAAAAAACTAAAATTATATCCTAACTATTAAAATCCACCCCCTTTCCATATTCCAGACCCCCGCCCTTACATCACTCAACCAAGGGGGTCCGAAAATTGAAAACACCCTAGCCACCTGTCACCTCCACAGGATTTCAAAACTCCCCCTAAAACCATTTACCACCCCCCCCGGAATACCACCTTTCCCCCCAAAAAAACTGCTTTTTGCAAGTTTTGACCGGTCATCTTCCGAGGTGGATTCCAAGAACACCAGGGATCATTTTGAAAAAAAGAGAAAGGGTTTTCACCGCAACAGGATGAACTTCAATAACCTCTCTCTTTTTTTGCACAGGAATCAGGAATTGGGATAATCGAAGCCATTTCTGAGCACTATTGTTCAAGATTCCATTTTTTTTGTTTTTGTCATGTTTTTGCGATAGATGTTTTGGAAATATGGAGATGAATTTGGAAAAACCGAGAGAAGTTTTTACTCCAGACGAGATCATATACAATGAACTATTTCATTTTTCTCACAACTGTCATATTTTGGGAGATACACGCGTCTAAGTTAACCCATATTTTCAACAGTCCAACCCTTTTTTCATGGCAGACAGTTCATAACTTTGAGGAAATTGTTTCTATTTTTGGCCAGGTTGTTGAATTCAACCTCTTGATCCTGGGGGAGAATTTTTCTATATAAAGAGTGTTGGTTAGTGTAGAATTTGGGAAGCAGAAGACCAGCATTGTAATGTAGCTCACAGTGAGCATATTTTTATTTTCCAAATAATACAATCACAGGATTCTTGTGTCATATACCCTGGTAATGTATTTTATTATGTAATTTTTTTCCTATATTCACAATCACATTTATGTCTGAATTATCTCCAGGTATTAAAAGAATATAATTTTTTGAATTAGACACTCTATTCTGGTTGTTGATAATTTCTATGTTTTCCTCTGAGATACAGGTGGAGAATTCTTAATTGCTCTCCATCTGCTATTGATTTTGTTTTCTATATCTTATTCCTCCCTTCATTTAAAACTTTGAGATCCAATGTTTTGACTACCTTGCCCTGCAAATTAACCTTACAGAAATTGGATTTGATTAATTTTTTGTTGTGACTCCATAGCCCAATGGTTCTTCTTCTCTATTCCTACCCAATTATTTAAATCAAAATCCTGAACTAGATAGCTAGCGTAATATATTCTTTAAAACAAAGATAAAACTAATAGAGAGAGCCCTCTCTGGGTCTAGGGGGGCTAGATCATGGACTCCAAAGTGGTTTGTGGTTACCTCTGTCAATTTCTTCCTCAACCTGAGAAATTACAGAGTGATAACATAGTGGCCACCATACTGGGAATGTTCCTCATAAAAGCATATCAAGTTCTAGATCTGATTACTGATGATGGACAACGATCAGACACAAGAAGGATAAATCATCCACCTGGTGACACCGATCAACTCCAATCAGTTTCAAAGATTCCAGTGGAGGAAGAACCTTAAAAACATGACAAGACAATCTGAAAAGATCAGGTATGCAAGTTGGAATTTTATCCAAGACATAATAAGTTTTATTTTTACTTATTTATTCTCTTTTTATTATCCTGGCCAAGACCATATTGTTGAAACTTATGTTGATCAAATTCAACCTGATGAGCCTCAAGAGAGCAAGCCTAGTTTTATAGTCCATGTACATACTCCTACACCTGTAAGTATTCTAGATAGATACAAACCCCTTGTCTTACCTTCTATACTCCATGTTTTCCTTGCAAATTATTACAAATATATTCCCAGGTTTGATGGAGAATCTGGTAACATCACTGCTGAGAAACACATTCAAGGTTTTGAGAATTTTCTTGATCTTTTTTAGGTTGAGGAAAATGATGTTTGCATCAGACGTTTTGCTCTATCTTTGCAAGATAGAGCTAAGGAATGGTTCAAAAGTTTGTCAGCTGCAAGCATATCCAATTTTCATCAATTTTTAAAAGTCTTCCTTGGTAGATGGGAGATGAAGAGAAATATTTTTCTTATTTTAGAAGAGTATGATCATTTGAAAAGACATCTACGAGAAACAGTGCAACACTTTTCAGCCAGATTCAATCAAGTTTACAATTCAATGTATGTTGATATAAAACCTCTTCTTGGCTTAGCTCTCTTACACTACCTACATGCCTTTAATCCAGAGATGGAATTTCAGTTGAGAGAAAGGAACACTACTACACTCAAGGAGATGCAAGATAGTTCAATAAGTGTGGAAGCTAATTTGTTGATCAAAAGGTCAAAGATCAAGGTAGAAGAAAGGAAGAAAATAGCAGAGCAACTAAAATCTTCATAAGCAAAACTAGATATTTTGACCAACACAATGAAAGAAATGATGTAGAAAGTTATCATGAGAAATGAACTTGTTGTCCAAAAGCATCATGTTCCATTTATTACAGAGAAAGAAAGGGCTATTGTTCCCAAGAATCTTGCAGCTCACCCTTGGTGTCCTAGATCACAGAAATATTATTTTATGTATTCAATTCACAACATGGAGACAGATGAAACTCCAAATCATCTTGTAGAAGAGCCATCACTTGATCTGATGTGTATGATTGATGACCTTTGTTACCTGGATAATCTACCCAAGTATGATCAATATGATGATGATTGTGTGGTTGAAATAAATGTTGATTGTTCAAAGAAACCAGTGACATGATTTTGGGAGAAGGAAGCTCAGTTACAACTCAAATATGACAATCATCCTATGCATATTAATTATGACAGTAGTGAAGAAAATGCATAAAATATCAGAGTAAGTGGAAAGAATTATCCCTTATGTTTCTCTTCATTTCAGTTTCTTAGAGAAAACTATAAGCAAGTTGTCAATAGTAGGGATGGATAATGTTCTGATCAATCAGTTGAAGATGTCATTGATGATATGGAAGTTGTTCTAGACCCATAATTGCATCCCTTGAGCTACATTGATTTTGAAATTCCAAATGAAAGCTTAGAGCCTGAAACAGAGTATGAGTTAATCCAAATAATTCGGTACCATTAAGCTTTAATTCATTTCAATTTTTAAAGAAGAATCTTGATCATGTCCTAAATGATAAGCACATAGAAAAATACGAAGTGTCATTGGAACCAATGCAGTAGTCATCCCAATTTTGACAGGATCTAATAGTTGATGTGTTGGATGATCTGTGTAGTCTAATTATTGTTCCATTGGCCAAATATGAGCTTAAAAGCAATTATGGTATAGACTTTATTAGGAAACCAACTTCATGGTCTTTTTCAACGGGAGTCTCATTTCAAAGTTCAGCAAAACATTTGCAGCCATATCAGGAACTGCATAATGATGTAAAAAGCATATGTGCCATAACCAATTATGACCACAAATTTGTTGAAATTCAAGAAATAGGTCGTGTCTTTTCCGATCCCATAGCAGACTACATGGAATATTTTTTCAACATAAATGATCAATCATGTTTTCAACAGTGGCCATTACACTTTGCAGTTTTGATTCTGTGGACAAAAGGTCAAGTTGTCCTTTTGATTGTGCTAACAAGCATTCAAGTAGTCCACTTGTTTCAGCAACTACTTGACTAGCTTCATTGGCATTTTTGTATTATTTGATTCAACATGATTTTTAGCAGTGTAGGGTAGGTAGCAGTTTGCAAATAAGCTCAGCTCTTTGAGCATCCCTTTCAACAATTTTTTCAATCTCAATTTCAAATTACAGTACAGTTTCCAGTTTAGCATGCATTTCAAATTTCAGTCTTCAGTTTGATTTGGTTTCAGTTGAAGGATCAGAACAAGTATAAGTTGTAGAATAAAGTTCTGGGATCAACCCAATAGATAAGGCACGAGTCTGCAAATTCAGAGTTTTGTGGTTCTTGTCACCTCTTGAAAGAACTTCCATCCCCGGATGGAGCCTATGTTAGGCTCCTATAATGATAGGAAATATGATGATTCAAATATCATTTGTTGATCTCATGATGAAGCTCATGGCTTGTTGACTCGCATTGCTTCCCCCTCCATTTTGCATCATCCTTCACCCATATTCCTACTGCATCATCCACTTAATCCTTGCTAACCCATCTATTGCAAGCCTCTAATCCCCTTTACATCCATTCACTTTGCCATATATCTTCCATTTTTCCCTGAATATAACAAAGTTAGGTTAGTGTAATAATAAATTAAAATTAAAAAAATATTATTTTAATACAAAGCATTAATAAAAAGATTTAAATATAAAAAACAATATTAATAATTGTTAATTATTAAAAATAAAAATAAAAACAAATAAAAAATACATGTAATAAAACAACAGATAAATATTAAAATATATATATAATAAAAACAAAAGAAATAAAAAAATGCAAATGAAATAAAACAATCAAACACAAATTAAATAAAAAACTAAAATTATATCCTAGCTATTAAAACCCACCCCCTTTCCATATTTCAGACCCTCCCCCCTTACATCACTCAACCAAG